>JAUTXW010001657.1:0-5000 GCA_030620095.1 Kuschelorhynchus macadamiae | reverse complement strand
CAAATACACTGTATACAGAAAACCAATACATACCGACAGATATTTAAAAGCAAGATTACATCATCACCCAGTACAATTTCAAGCTGTGGCCAACACTCTAATAGAAGAACATAAACTTAGCATCAGATACAAACAAACAACCTCGCCTTATTCCTACATCATCAGGAAACCGGCCACAAAATAAATTTCGATGACTGTAGGAAGATTGCCAATATAGAGCACTATAAGACCAGAATAATCCGAGAAAGAAATAAAAAAACAAGCCGATTTAAATAAAAGGGAAAAACAAGCCGATTTAAATAAAATTGAAATTACTAACACTATGGAAGACAATAATCGACACATCTCAAATCACAAAAAATCAAGTGGAATCCGCGCAAAAACAACAGCATTATCCGGAAAATATAAATGGTGACCAATGGCCGCTCAGATATAACCTTAGGCCCCGGGTGTGAATTTTTACTAAGGTCATCACCCTACTAACCACTGGTTTTCGACCAAAACTTGAAGGCAATAGGATAAGTGTTTTTTAACTATGTCGCCAACTGACAAACAGACTGACAGGTAGACTAACGGAATTGAGAAAACATGTTTTTTGGCACATGATAGCCGCCACTTTCTTCCGCCATCTTGTATTCGTATCACATTTGTTTCAGTTCATCCCTACATCACATATAATTGATGCAAACAATTTGAAATCAATTTAATAAGTACTATTTTCAAGCTGATTTTTTAAATATTTTATTCAGCCCCCTTTTTTTTACGCTATCTTGGATTCGGACCAAAATATTACCAGTTCATTGCTACGTAATACTTGATTTTTATGCAAAATTTCAGGTAAATTGGATAAGTAGTTCTTAAGTAATAACTTTTTTAACATTTCACTAGTCCGCCATTCTGTTCCGCCATATTGGATTATCACTAAAATGTTAGCTTGTCATTTACATATTACCCTTCATTTCATTTCATTTCAAGTCAAACAGGTAGGTAATTTTTCACCTATGCCGCGAAGAGACAGACCGACACACAGACAGGCCGATGGAATTAAGAAAACATGTTTTTTCGGTATGCGGTAGACCCTGAAACGTAGATCTGAAAAAAATTGAGAGGGTGATTTTTTCCCGATTAAAATACTTCACTTTTACGAGGGAAGTAAAAATCAACACATCTTCGTTTTTAAACCAACCTTCAGATAATAAGCTATACATTGATAATTACGATGTTATATGCATTTCTTTTAGTGTGAGAGCTTTTTTGGGGTTAAATACTTTTGTCTAGTTGAAATAGTTTTCGTTACGAGTTTATGACCTTACTTAACGACCTATTGAAAAAATATGGCAAAAAATAATGCCATGCATCATGCAGGTGTAAAATATTTATTAAGACTTACTGCAATTTAACGAGCATATTGAAAGAAACATATTTTATGATTTAACCAGTTTATAAACTTTTTACCCAAGAGAAAGCTGATATATGAATCAACTCTTTTTTAAAATCATTGTAAATTAAATATAATTGTTTCTCGGGGCACCTGTCCAGTTTATTTTATTAAATTACGATTTATAGAAGGCTGTATATATGTAATTGAGGGCTATCAGATTAACGAGGATATTGCCGGGCCTGCTGATCGACTTTTAATGTGAAGGTAAAATGAATTTTTTTTTTCTGAGCTAAAACTGACCATAATGAAGTTTTGAAAAATTGTACCGATTCTGATAATCCCTAAACTTGAGTATCTTCATTTGCATTATGTTTTTAAAAAGCTTGGCTACGTTACCAATATTATACCAAAATTGTCTAAATAACCGCTGCTAAAACGTTTTAATATACTTTTAAAATTTGAATTACAGTAGTTAAATGAACACCAATATTCTGTTCTGTAAGTAGATTTTTTAACAGTCTAAATATAATTATAGTGATAATTCAAGTGAAACTTAAAGAAACCGAACGAAAATTACTCTTGCGTTTAACATATTTACCAAAAAATGTATGTAAACTGCTTATTATCATGCAGCTTCTGTCATGATGGTATTTTAAGTATATAGTAAATCGAGTAATGTTTTTCTTCGAAATTACTGTCGTCAGGGTTTGCCTTGGTAAAAATGAGAAGTTATGTAAATATGAAGCACTAAGTAGTTCAGCAAAATTGGCAAACATATTTTAAAAATGCATGATGATAAATTCAAGAAAATTTATGTTTTAAAGCATTCAAGGAAACTAAAAATATCTTATGTTTTGATACCAATTTAGTAAAAAATCATGTTCTCTTAGATTGGATAATTAATAGTAATCATTTATTTTTCAGAAAAAAGAACGAGACATTTTTTTTTACCCACAACTTCCCACGTTTCATAAAACACTGTCTATATATGCATATAATTATTTGATAATTAATTTATACAGATCCTGTAAACTGTATATTATTTTTTTTAAGTTTTGAATTTTATTTTTCTTAATAATATTGATTCTTCATAACATTATAAAAATACTTATATCTCATAGGTCTAAAAATACTATATTATGCCATTTATTATTTTCCTCTATAAAAAGAAAGTTTTTTTTTACAGGAAATACAATTTTACCGAATATTTAAATATTTTGTTACGCTACTATTTTGTTTTGCTATAAAGTATTCGCACTAAAATTTTACCAGTCTGTCCCTGTTTAATTTTTCTGCAAAAATTCAAGACAATTGGATGAATAGTTTTTACTTCCCTCAAAAAAGGGTAGTATTGTATTCGTGAAAAAATCACCCTCCATTTTTTCAGATCTTTACGTTTCAGGGTTCCTACATGACGAAAAACATATTTTCTGGATTCCGTCGGTCTGTCGGTCTGTCGGTATGCCTGTTTGCGGCATAGCCAAAAAACTGCTTACCCGATTGACTTCAAATTTTTGTCAAAAATTAAGGGTCATCTGGCGATGACCTGGTAACATTTTGGTAAAAATCCATTAGGGCAAAACAAAATGGCGGCCTATTGAAATATTTAAAAAAATCCAATTTATCTAAAATTTGGCACAAAAATCAAGTATTACGTAGGAATTAACTGGTAAAATTGTGGTACCAATCCAAGATGGCGAAACAAAATGGCGGGTTAATAAAATATTTAAAAAATCAACCTGAAAAAGCTACTTAATGAACTGATTTCAAAGTGTGTGTCATAAGTAATTGTAGTATAGAGATAAACTAGTAAAAATGTGGTACTAATTCAAGACGGCGGAACAAACTGGCAGGCAAATAAAATTTTTGTAATCTGAAAAAATCACCTCCTCAGGTTTTACATATCTTCGCGTTTTAGCATCCCTACATGCCAAAAAATATGTTTTATAATTCCGTAGGTCCGTCTGTCGGTTTGTCTGTCTGTCTGTCAGTTCGGGGAATAGCTTAAAACCTACCCATCCAATTTTATTCGAAAATTAAAGCTCATATGGGGATGAGCTGGTAATATTTTCAAATTGTGTACCATAACTAATTGTAGTATAGAGATGAACTTGTAAAACTGTGGTACTAATTCGAAATGGCGGAACAAAATGGAGGCCAAATAAATTTTTTGTAATCCGAAAAAGTCAGGTTTTACGTATCTTTGCGTTTTCGCTTCCCTGGATGTCAAAAAATATGTTTTATTAATTCTGTCGGTCTATGTGTCGATTTGTCTGTCAGTTTGCGCCATAGCATAAAAACTACTTACCAGATTGACTTCAAATTTTGGACAAAAATTAAGGCTCATATGGGGGTGAACTAGTAATATTTGGGTAAAAATCCAATATGCCGGAACAAGATGACAGCCTAGTGAAACGTTAAAAAATTATTACTAAAATAACTAATTATCCAATTTACCTCAAATTTTGCGAAAAAATCCAGTGTTACATAAGAATGAACTGGTAACAGTTTGGTATGAATATGAGGTAGCAAAACAAAATGGCGGCCTAAAAAATATTTGAAAAAAACTACTTATTAGATTGAGTTTAAATTTTGTGCAAGCATTAAGTGTGTTACAGAGATAAACTGCTAAATTTGTGTTACGAATTCAAGATGGCTGAACGAAATGGCGGCCAAATAACGTGTTAAAAAAATTAACGTAAAAAATCTTCTTATTCAATTGACTATAAATTTTGGAGGAAAATGAAATATAATCTAAGGATAAACTGGTGCGAATTTAACATGACGTAACAAAATTGCGGTGTGTGTCAATATAAAAACTACTTATTGAATTCGTTTTAAATTATGCCCAAAATCAAGTGTGGCATAGGTAGAAGTGGTAAAATATTGGTAACTATGCACTAAACTAAATTGGTTCACCCGTCACTATTCCTAATAAATGAAAATATTCATAATAAGGGAAGTTCCGGGTAAAAGAAATTTACCAATTTTTAAGTACTAAATTTTGACATATTTCATTGAGCGGCCATTTTGTTCTCAATAATTTAACCAGTTCCTCCTTATATCACAATTTATTCTTGTGCCAAATTTGAGGTTCATTCGATAAGAAGATTTTTTATTTAATTTAACATTTTGTTCCGCTACATTGGATTTTCGCCATAATGTTACCGTTCTATCAGATATGACCTTTGATTCTTTACGTAGTTTTTGAGCTATGCCGCGTACAGACAGAACTCCAGAAAGATAGTCTGGTGGAAATAGGGGAACATGTTTTTCGCTTAAACCTTAAAACGCAAAGATCTGCAGTCTTTAGCAAGCCCAGACTGTTTTATTCAGTAGACATTGCTTCCTTTTTTAATATTTGATTATTTCTTCTGATATTGGTTTTTGCGAAACATAGAGACTTCTCGATTTAAAATTAAAAAATCGGGTGGCCTTCTTTCACTTCTTCTGAGTGATATCTACAATCCCCCAAGAAAATAACTCAAGTGCTTAAGACGTCATCTTAGAAAATGCAAATAGTTCAACTTTTGGTCGTTTAATTAAAAATACGTGCACGGTCGTACACACGCCAATTTGCGCACTTTTTTCCGAAGCTCACCAGAACACTTTGTGATCT
>JAUTXW010001656.1:0-35475 GCA_030620095.1 Kuschelorhynchus macadamiae | reverse complement strand
TTTCCATATCAAGGTCTGACTTAAACTACAAGAGCTCTTCTTTGTGGCCAGCAAACCCTAGAGTTTCGAAGAAGGCACGTCTTAGTTTTCCTCCTGTTCATCGGTAGTCAGGTGGAATGGTTGAAAGCTAATAGAAATTTGGAGAACTACATGAAAATCCAGAGTGGATTAAACAACAAAGTGATTGCGATAAATGAATTCAACCATGTTATTAGTCTATCGTTCTGCAGTTCATGAATCCACTGGTAAAACCTTCGACTTCGACCTTCTGACAAAAGCAACAGCGAGAAATCCGTGAAGAGGTCTGGCAGAAGTTACAGATAAAGAGTGATTGAATGAAGTTATTGGAAGTTGGGACTTTCCCGAAGTTGTAGTTGTGTGTCACGGGAAGGCTTGTACCTTGTGGTGACCCGGTTTACCGGATACAGAAGAGTTCTCATGCTAAAATGAATGTCTTAGCCCTTTATCATGATAAAGGCTCATTATTTTCACCCTGTAGTATCTATATTCTCCTAGAATTTCCTAGATTGTTCCATCCTTTTCTAAGGTTCATATAAACTCGCCTACAAACATCTTTTTAATCATTTTAGTTTCTGATTTCAAACTGTGAACAAGTTGACATTGAGCAAGTTTTAGGTTACCAGAATTACGATTAATGTAAAGTAACTGTAAAGTTAACCTGTATTAGGAATAAAGCGTATGTTTGAACTATATGTATTTAAATATTTTTGCACTCTTTTTTTACTGGAAAGCTTATTATTTCTACAAGAGCTCCAACATTTTTTTTGTATTTTTTTTTTAGTTAAAAAAAGGATTATAGAGTACACAATATTTTACAAATTATTCTGTTCTAGGCAAAAGAAGTTTTGGAAAAGTTCTTAAGACCGTCGGGTGGTGAGAACCAAAAATAAAGGTGCAAATATCGCTAGATTTCTAGGATTACAAACCAACACTAATTCCGATGTGATTCAGGGCGAACCGGTTTTTATCGAGAGCTGTAAGAATCAACAATCCCAGCTGGTAAGTCACTAAGTGCCTTTTGCGTGACACAAACGTCAGGTGCTGATTAAACGTTTCTTCAAAAACTTTTTTTTTTAGGTTATCTGTTTAGTATAGGCAAAGCTCATGCTCAGTTACGACGATTACGCAACGAATCATGGTCCATCTTAGATGACACCATTACCGCCATCCCCACCTATAAATCAAAAGTTTTATTTATTCCTACCAAGGTTAAATCCATGTACAGGGGCTTGGAGTATTACCTGCAGCCAGCTACGAAGGATAATAATGTAAGTTTTTTTGTATTCCCTTTTATCAGTTGCAAATATTGGAACATATAATTATCAAGTATCAAACTTTTTACTTTACCGAAGTATTTGAAAACAAATGGTTGGTAGATAGTACTTAATTTTGCAATTTTTTAATATGACAGTTTTGCCATGACTTCTCTTATTTTTGAATTTTTACTTTGTAAAAAGGATATCTTACATGTTGATTCGTTTAATGTTTACCTATGTTGAATTAAATAGTCAAAAAAAGTTCACATTTATTATGGACACATTACGTAAAAATATAAATAATAATTATAAATTAACAGTGTAAATAAAACTCTTTAAAATGTTTTAGATTTTCATTTTTATTTATAACTTGTCACATATGTTTTGCTAACACTGTAGCTTCGTCAGAGAAATGGTATTTAAACTAACAATTTGCTAAATGAGCTTGATTTTTACATGAACATATATCTAGGTAAAGACTTTTATGAAAGGTATTCAAGAAGAGAATAAACAAATAAAAAAAGATAACATTCTCTTAAAAAACAAAATAGGAAAAATGGAAGAAAGATATGTATAGACTAAAAGACAGGTATGAAAGGGAAGAAATCCAAGAACGAAATAATAATCTCATAATTATGGGGTTACCTAAAGGAGCAAATGTAACAGAGAACGTGCAAAAAGTTTTCAAAATATTAGATGTTAACCTCCAGGAACACGAAAAGCTTCCAGAACTGTCAAAAAAGAAGCGAAATTATTCAGAATCGGAAAACAAAGCGCACTTTAACCACTTTGGAGTGTGGTATTGTTGGAGAGGACAGGAGAGTCTACATTAACGAAGATTTAATAAAAGAAGTAAGAGAGATATTTTTAAGAGCAAAAACATTGAAAGGTAAAGGTTTTAAATTTGTGTGGTGCAAGAATGGAAAAGTTTTTACCCGAAAATCTGAAAATTCAGATATTATTAGAGTTCTGAGCAACGAACAGGTTGATGAACTTGCTTGAACCAAGTTATTTATTATTGCTAAGAGTATAAACTAATAATAATAGACAGATATGGCTTCCCATGAATATGATACCATAAAAATGTTTAATTGGGGAAACAAGAGTAATTGCAACAACTTAAATTTTTTATATATTAATGCAAGATCCTTAAAAAAACAAGATAGACCACTTGGAAACCATTTAAAAAGTATTAATCAAAAAGTGCACATTATTATTATCAGTGAAACATGGTTAAACCCAAGTGAAGAAAAATACTATAATTTACCTGGGTATATTGGCTACTTTGTGAGCCGAGAAAGAGGGGAGGAGTGTGTATCTTTGCTGACAAATCTCTCTCTCTTAAAATAATTAAGCAACACAATACAGACGTGTCAATACTAACTGTATATATAAGCAACTTTAAAGTACATCTGACAGCAATTTACAGACCACCAAGCTATAGTTCGGAAGCATTTTTGCAGGAGTTGGAGAATATTTTCAATCTTTCTTCTCCAAGAAGTATTATCATAGGAGATTTTAACCTGGATATACTGAGGGATGATAATATAATAAAATCTTATAAGGATATGTATCAAACATATGGATACTGCTGTGCAAACACATCCAAATTTACAAGGGAATCGAACAATCCATCGCTGATTGACCATGTTCTGATTAACTTTGCAACGGAGGTATTTTTGTTGTCTCTAATTGATCACTGTATCAGTGATCACAGACTGCAGATCATTTCCATTCCAAAGACTGTGAGGAGTTTTATAAAACCGGAAGAAAAATACAGGGTTTGTGAAAAAACAAATCTTATAAAAGCTCAAGAAATTATAAAACAGTTGATCAGAAATTTGGAGAAATATAATGATCCCGTGATCCTATATGACAAACTCGAGAGTGTGTTTAATGACAGCAGATATGTAGAGGTCAAAAAAGTTAGGACTGTGCCGGACAAAGAATGGGTGACAGACACGGTTCTGGATTTAATTAAAAAAGAGACTATTATTATAAGAGGACAAAACTACAAGCAAGCAATATGTATTTCAGGGATAAATATAAAGAATATAGCAAGAGGGTTGTGCAAAGAATAAAGTGGAAAAATAAATGTATAACAAAAAGTTTGAAAAATCTATGGGAGACAGTAAAAAATTCTTTTACTATTAAACATTTGGGTTTATTTATTGACAGTACATTGTCTTGGTCTTCTCAAATTCAGTTTATTAGAAAAAAGATTGCACCATTTATAGGAGTTTTGTATAAAATAGGTTACCTAATAAAGAGAAGTTTGCGTAAACAGTTATATTATGCCCACATATACAGTCACCTGCACTATTTAATATCAGTGTGGGGCACGGCTGCTAACTTCAGCTTGGGACCTTTGCGAACACTACAGAATAGGGCAATTAAAAACGTTTTTAAATTAGCACTTAGATACCCCATCAATGAATTATACAGGAAGTTTAAAATAATATAAAAAATGTATACCCATTTTATCCTAACCAAAACTAAGCATTCATCTATAAAATTTACTAGCATAAGTTCTGTACACGCATATAGAACTAGGCAAAAAAATAATATTTATCTTCCACAGATGCGGTCGAATATAGGACTGAAGTCAATTTACCATAGCGGACTAAAATTTTACAATACCTTGCCTACCTCAATAAAAAGTTTGACCAACCCAAATAAATTTAAAGAAAAATTAAAAAAATATATTAAGGATACTATGTAAGCTGTGTCCCAGAATGCACAAGTTGAATTCTGGGCTGTGTATTTTAGGGTGCTTGCAGCCAAACGGACTTTTTTGCTATTTGGTATAGAGTATGTTAAGAAATAGGGTCGTGCATAAATTAAATGAGCTCTTGCAGAGCCGAACTAATATTTAATCATATAATTTGTATATATAAAGTAAGCTAGTTCCTAGTATAAGATCACCAGTATGTATCTTCTTGGAGTTAATAAAGCTATTTTCAAAAAAAAAAACAAGAGTCCTAAATAACATCTAGACGGAAATTTTTAACAAAATAGGTTTAAAAGAGGTGAATTATTTATATCTAAATGGTCTTTTGTTTATTCTATGTAATATTTCAAACTTTTTAGCCAGAGCATGGTTATTATCTAACAAATGTTCGGCGTATGTTGAATCTCTTTTATTTTTAATACAAAAATTCTTCTTTCATGCTTTACTAATCTCTGTTTAAAAGTTCTCCCAGTCTGGTCAACATACACTTCTGGGCTTGAACTACAATTTAATTTATAAACTCCGGATTTATTATTTTTATTAGTTTTTTCTTTGTTATTTTTTATAAATTTATTTAGATTAGTATTTATTTTAAATGCAATTTTAATGTTCTTTTTACGTAGTGTAGAAGCCATCTTTTCTGTAGGTTTACAATGAGACTAAACATTAAAAATATGATCAAAATAGTGAATTAATAACTCTCAGATATTAGTAAAAAAAAACCTTGGAGTTTTTTTTATGTTAATACCCAGGCACTATCTGAATCGTGTTTATCTTTTTGGATTAGTTCTAGGAGGCGATTTTTTTCTTACCAATTACCCATTCTTCGTACAAAATAATTAACTTTTTAATCCATATTTTTAAGCTCTCTAATTCGGTATCTCGGAAATTTAGATTTTACATTTTTCGTTTTGCTTACTTACATTTACGTATTTTTTGCCCATCTTGTATATTATTATATTTTGCAGCCAAACTTATTTTTTTAATAAACAAAACTTATGAAGAAGATTTTTTTTTGCTAAATCCGATAATAAGAAAATGTTCCATTCCATTAATTGTTAACGAAATTGATATAGACCTTAATTAATTAATTAATTAATTAATAGACTTATTGGACAGGGTAGCAAAATGAAAACAAAAATTTGGTGCCGGAAATCTAACATCTGATTTTAGATGTTTTTAATGTGCTGATTCCAAAAATGCCACCAGATTTTTTCTATCAGCTCTAGTTTTTGAGATACAGGTTACAGGTTAATTGATATTTTTTTCTGATAAAGGACAACAAATAAAGAGATAAATATGTACTTAATCTTCAAAATAGAATACACAATACACTGCTCTTAATTACTTTTATACTTGTAATTGCCTATGACGATCCTTGTATACCTGCTTGGCTGTACTCGATTTAGTGTATTACTGAGTTTTCGCAAGTAAAGTTGTGCTATCATTTTGTGTGAATTTTGGTCGTTTTGTAGTATCAAGACACTAAACTGAAACAATGGCATCCACAAGCAGACGTACCTGTGGTGAATACACTTTGAAAGAGAGCAGAAAAACGATTTCTGACTTTGTGAAAAGAGCTTATCTTGCCTATTTTGGCGTTCATTTGGGAGATCAAGATAAAATCTCGGCCCACATTTCATATATTAAAACATGTGTTGAACATTTGCGACAGTGGACAACTGAAAGAGGAAGTGCCTAAAGTTTGGTGTACCAATGGTTTGGAGAGAACCGCGAAACCATCATGACGACTGCTATTTTTGTCTCGTTAATATTAAAGGCATAAATAGAAACAATAGACACAAAATGGACATATCCTGATCTAGATTCTGCAGTCTACCCGAACTGACAGAAGATGATACTGAAACATCAACGTCTGGCGAAATTCAAAGAATTCAAACAGAAAACGACAGCGAATTTGAAGCAGATTTTAGCAATTCCGCAGTGTTTCAATCAAGAACAACTAAACGATCTTATAAGAGACCTAAATCTCTCAAAGGAATCCGCCGAATTACTTGCATCCAGATTAAAAGAAAAATCTACTTTGTCCAGGTACTAATATTACATTTTATCGTGAAAGAGATAAGGATTTGCTGCCTTTTTTCGCTCAGGAAAATGACTTGGTATTCTGTAACGATATAAAAGGGCTCTTAGAAAAAATAAGTTTGCCTGAATACACTCCAGATGATTGGCGTCTTTTTATTGACAGTTCAAAACGTTGTTTAAAATGTGTTCTTTTACATAACGGTAACAAATATGGCTCAATTCCTATAGGTTATTCTACTATCATGAAGAAAGAATATGAAACAATTGCATTAGTTTTGAGAAAAATTAAATACGAAGAACATCAGTGGGCAATTTCTGTTGATTTAAAAATGGTTAACTTCCTCCTTGGACAGCAGAGTGGTTATACAAAATATCCTTGTTTTTTATGCCTTTGGGACAGCAGAGCTAAAAATGAGCACTGGGTTAACAAAAATTGGCCTTTAAGAGAAGTCATTATTCAAGGAAAACAACGTGATCAACGAACCTTTGGTTTCAAGAGAAAAATCTTACTTCCGTCCTTGCATATCAAGCTAGGCCTAATGAAGCAATTTGTGAAGGCTTTAAATCGAGATGGAAATTGTTTTGGGTATTTGTCACGTAAATTTCCTGGCATTAGCACGGAAAAACTAAAAGCTGATATATTTGATGGTCCTCAAATAAGGCAACTTGTTAAAGATCCATAATTCACCACATCAATGAACGAGACTGAATCTAACGCTTGGTGTTCATTTGTTCAAGTAGTACAAAATTTTCTTGGCAATCATAAAGCAGAGAATTACGTAGAATTAGTGGAAACTATGCTTTCAAATTTTAATATTTTCGGCTGTAACATGAGTATAAAAGTTCACTACCTCCACAGCCACCTAGATCGTTTTCCAGAAAACGTATGTGATTGTAGTGAAGACCAGGGGGAAAGATTCTATTAGGATATTAAAACTATCTAAGATCGTTATCAAGGACGATGGGATAGCCACATGATGGCGGACTACTGCTGGAGCCTTCAGCGAGACTGCCCTAGTAAACTCCATTCTAGAAAAATTTTATGTGATTAGTGACTAATGTAATTATGTAAATTAAATTATTGCAATAAATACTTAAATCAATGTGTCTTTGTTTTTTTAACTGGCAACAGTAATATTTTATATTATAACAGTTATAACGTAAAATATATACACATTTTTTTCTAGATCTGATAGACAAAATCTGAGAACTTTTTTACATTCTGCATCCAAAAATTATCCAAGAACAGTTAACAAATCGCAGGTACCAAAATGTGTGTTGGCCTGTGTTATAGATATTAATTTTTTGTTCGATTTTTATTTCTATTGTTTTAATGTAGATATCACAGATTGACGAGTTCAGTACAGAGGACAAGCTGGGTTTTATCATGTTTGAATGTGGCCTGGAAGGTATCGCTTGAAAATCGTTAAAAAATCCAAATTGAGCAATCTGAAACTACCGTAAGTGGATCTGTAAGATGGGCCCAGCGTTGATTCTATAAAATCCAATGAAAATTTAGGTAAGTACTTTTTTCAGTTATTTTTTTTATATAAAATTTTATAGATATCTTGTTTTCACCGTTTACAGTTGATATAAATTTTTATTAGTTCCTGCGTAAGTTGTTATTTTATTCTATATCTTAATAGTTAAATAGATACTATTTTGGCCGCTTTGAAAACACATTGCGGCTTTTATTCTACCTGAATAATAATGATTTGAAATAAAGGTAAAATTAAATTGCACGTTTTAATTCAAAACTAGCCACATATAGACGGGGATACACATTTCACGTCCAGGGGTCTGTCAGGACGACTTTAAACAAGACAAACAATGGAAGACCTCTAAAAAAGGAAATATAGATTAGGAAAGGTTTAGGATATAATATCTATTTTAGTAGCATAAAGTTATAACTGTGGGAAAAAAATTCTCTGAAGGTATGCTAAGTTTCAAAGCCAATTTTTTTAAGGAAGTTGTACAAGCAGGCAAAAAAGCCAATATTATTTGTTATTAAAATATCAGGTAGCCATATAGGTAAAATAAAATTGTTTTCAATTAAATATTTTATCAATTCATTTGAATGTTGTTGGTGTAATTGGCAGTTGAAAAAAATATGGTTTAAATCGCCAAACTCTCCACATAAACAAAGTGGGTCGTCCTTTATTCCAATCTTACTGTGGATACCAGTCTTCGGCATCGATTTGTTATAATACCAATGTTTATTAGGTATAATTCTATGTATCTTAAAATAGAAGGTATTACTGTTACTTCCATAAGTTTGCCACTCACTATTTCACTTTTTTTTAATGTCTTGTTTTAAGAAGGGATAGTAATCCTGGATAATTATAGTAGGATCTTGGTTATTATTTAATTGGGCATTCTTGGCTATGAAATCGACTTTTTCATTTCCAGTTATTCCAGAGTGAGCTTTAGTCCATATAAAATAAATTTCAATGTTTTTGGCTTTTGCTTGACGTATTAAGTCTAGTGTTCGTACTACAAATATGTGAGGGTAAATATTTGTATTCTCAATAAAATTTGATAACTTTTTAAGAACTTATTGTGAATCAGAGCATATAATTATATAATTATAATTTTGAGTTAAAGCCCATTCGATTGCATAATAGATTGCTGCGGCTTCTGCCGAAAAAATGCTTAAATTTGGATCAAGTGTAAAAGATCACTGATAATTTGGGGAGGGGCAATAGAAAGCTCCACCTAAGCTGTTCTCAGTTTTTGAACCATCAACATAAATAATCAGGTAATTTAAGGGGTATCTGGATATGATTTCTTTAAAAAGTGTTTGAGTTGAAGTTCGATTTTCTGGATATGACGGAAAGGTAACTTCAGGAGTAACAAAAATGGTATGGTAGTTTATTTCAAATATGCTCTTAGTATTGTGTTCACCACTTTCAATAAAATTAAACATTCACAATTCTTCGTAGCCCTTTACTATATTACTACTATGTCTTATTTTAAAAAAATATCTTAATTTTTTTTTCATAACGTTTAACAAAAATTAAAATATTTTTTTCTACGATAGTTTTGCATGTATGCTTGTATAAAATTATTTTATAAGAAATTATGGTTCTGGAATTACACCGTGTCAAATTGGAATTACTCTTCTTTGATTGCATGAGGCATCTTCAGGGACCTTTACTTCATGAGATCTGAACACTGAAATAACTCGACTAGACGTTCAAAAGAGCTATTACACCCGGTTTGTGCCCACCGAACATGATCCAGCGTTATGACCGGTTTCCACGTGTGATTAGACCATAACCAGTAACTCTATTCAAGGTGTTTGTATGTTTGAAAATTCCAACAGATTCCCTTTCTAAACTCTCCAAAGGCCAAAATTTTGCAATAACCCCGAGAAGCATTTCTGTAGTGGGTATAGTGTACTCCCGAAGCCGTAATCACCGAGGTTAAATCTCTCAGCAGCCGAAAAATTCTCAAGTTCTACGGTCTTCCCAAGAATCGTAAATTAGATAAATATTTTCCAGAATTTCTTAGTTCAGTTGCTGGAAACAACATATTCTTATACAAAAAATTCTGCTGACTCTGTGGAAAACCTAAGGCAGTCCAGTTGTTCAATATACACAAATGTTCCTGTCAGAGACTCAGTTTTATTTATATTGCCCATATTGGAACATATATCAGCAAAATCTTGATACCACCCTAATAGACCTAGTTGAAGATATCATTTTTAGCTTATGGATATGCTATGGGATCTCCTCTATCACCTGTTTTGACGATAATGTTTTAATATTCGTTCCACTAAAAGAAAAACGTTCTCAAATGTGTAGAAAATACTTTGTTGTTTAGCCTCTTGGCTGGGATATCTTTTTATTTATTTATTCACTCAAGTACACTACAGAAAGAAACATTCTAATTGGTACAAACTACTATTAAAACCTACTTAAATAATGTATGTGATTATGTATAAAGACAAGCAAAATGTTAAGTGAGGATATTGGTAATGAAATTTTATAGGGATTTACTAATTGTTTAACATTCTTTTTAAACCAGATAGGTTAAGCGAGAAAATGTCAAACTCAGAAAAGAAGCTGTTATAGTTACATACTAAACGGTTAATGAAGGCAATTTGGCCATATTTGGTTCTATGATGTTGTTCGTAAAGTAATTGAGCTTGTCTCGTATGCCTTAATGGTACTAAGAATAACACTAAGCCTAATAAATTACTGCAATCAATAAAACCGTTAATACGTTTGTAAAGAAATAGCAGATAAGCATTTCTGCGTCGATGATCCAGACTTTTGAAACCACAAAGCAAAAGCCTGATATCATGTGGTATATTATGATACGGAAAATGATGTTTATACAGTAAGTATTTAATAAACTTATTTTGAATTCGTTCTAGTCTATTTACATGACAAGCATAAAATGGTGACTATATTACTGAGCAATACTCTAAAATGCTGCGAACCGAACAATTGTATAAACAAATAAGTGCCTTCGTGTCATAAATATGTTTAGTGGTTCTTATAATAAAACCAAACATTCTAAACCCCTTCAGAACAATGCTATCGATATGAAGGTTAAATGGCAAGCCGGTGTCAAAAATTACTCCCAAATCGTTAATGGATGATACATTTTCAATATTTATATTATTGATAGCGTATACTATTCTGATTGGATCTCGACGATTATAGAAGCTTATAGATTTACGTTTCGATGTGTTGTCAAGTAATTTGAATTACACCATTCGTTAAATCTATTAAGATCAGAATGCAAACAATCAGAATCAGGCTTTGCAATAGTAAAAAATTTTAGGTCATCTGCATACAAAAGACAATAAGACGGTTTAAAACATGAAATGACGTCGTTCATGAATAATAAGAAAAGTACATGCCCTGATGAGAACCCTGTGGAACGCCTGATGTTACAAATACTTTACATACGACAGAACCAGACACCACTACCCGCTGACGACGCGATAATTAATTACCAGAAATACCCATTTCAGATAGTTTCTGCAACAGTAGAGCATGGCAGACGCTATCAAAAGCTTTAGACAGGTCAGTATAAATGCAGTTAACCTGATGTCCAGCCTCGACTGAGCAAACAAGAACATTTTGTCTGGACCATCTTAATCAGCAACACCAGAATATTAAATTCACAATGGAAATTAAATCAAATGTAACAACTGTGTTTCTTTAAATGAAGGAAAATAGTACATTAAGACATTCTGTATATAGAAAACCAACGCATAACAAACAGATACTTTAATGTAAGTTACCACCACCCTTCAGCACAAAAGCAATAGAATTATTAACTCACTATATTTAGAGCTCTTTCGATTTCTGGTCAATGTTTTTTAACATCAGAGACTGACCCTGATCGAATTTTCTGAGAATGTCTATTGCACTGAAGATATTACGCGCTTGTAATCGAACTCCGCGAGGAGAATGATAAAGAATCACCGATGCTGTTTTTCCCTACAAACATGGCACTACAGGCAAAATCGGACGATTACTTTGGGGGTCCAATATACGTAACATCTTCAATACACATAAGAAAATTACAATACTTGTGATCCTCGAAAGATGTACGTTTTCATACAGAAAGACTGTATAGAATTCCTTGATCCTGTGGAAAAGTATGTGTGGGAAAAACATGCACGGAAAGGAGAACAATGGGCACTTACCTTTTCTCGACAAATTAGTTATTAGAAATAACAATAAATTAGAATTTGATATTTATAGGAAATTTACTAATACTATAACATCCGACTCATTTCATTGCCGTCCACACAAAATGGCAGCATTTCATTTCTTAACTCACAGGTTAGTCAATTTTCTGTTAGGTAAAGCACGTTTTAACAATGAGATGAATCGGATTAAAAATGTAGCTAAAAGTAATGGATATAATGAAACTCAAAGGGCCAAAAGCATGAAGACCATCGACTAGGTGGGCCGCAAAACCTTATCTTAAAGAAGACAAACTACTGAAAATCTTGAGAAAAAGTACTATTATAGGACAAGTCTGTTTATTAAATTTCCAATAAAAAGGACATTATAAAAAACTACAAACATTAAATTCTTTTGCCAGATATTTGACATCTTTTGTCTTTAATTAAGTTGGTCTATAGGTACTTCCAAACATTGACAGGATTTTACAGGCAAATTTTCTCATTTCTTGGTATTGAACAGGCAAGTACTTATAAAATTCGAATGTACCAACACTATCAAATTTTTGTTTTAAATGGGTCTAACACTGAATCTCAATTACTTCCATTTGCAAATGAGGGGAACTTTATAAATATCGATAGTGAAAAGACCAGTAAATAGAGAAAAATTGTTTTCTTGGGTCTTAAAATCCTGAAAACGCTTCTCAAATTCTGCCAGAAGGCTTCCCATTTTCTCTGAATATATTTTGTATGATATTGGGACACTTGTGCTTTCCTGATATGCCTTACAAGTCAGAAAATGTGACAGATTATCCTCTGCTAACTGTTTTTCGCACATCATCTTACACTTGAAAGCTTTTACATGATCATGCATATCTGTAATAACTTGACGTGGTCCTTGCAATTTCGTATTTTAAGTCCGACAAGTGTTTTGTGATATCTACCATAAATGAAAGATCTTGTAAAAAAGGTACATCGCATAATAAGCTGACATCTTCTCCTTTTGTTTCCATGAAAACGTATTTCTTCTTTGAGTTTCCAAAACCGGTCGAGTAGCATAGAAGACGAAAGCCATCGCACCTCTGCATAATATGGTAAACCAGTGTATTCACTTTCTAAATTACGTAAAAATGCAGAAAACTATCGTTGATTAAGGCCTCGTGACCTTATGAAGTTTATATTTTTTTTCACTGACTTTAAAACACTTTCCAACTTGATCACTTTTGAGCATAAAACTTCTTGGTGGATTATACAATGAATATGATGAAAATCTGGTTTGTCACTGCCCGTTTCTCTGATCTTTGTCTGTAATATTTTAATGAAGCCATTTTTTACTCCAGTCATTGAAGGAGCTCCGTCTGTTGCAACGGAACACAGTTTTGACAAACCTAAATTGTACTTTTACAGAGGTCTATAAACAGCATTGAAAATATCCTTCCCAGTTGTTGTATCATGCAATGGTACTAATTCCAGTAATTCTTCATACACATTGATATCTATATCAACCGCACGAAGAAAAACAGCGAGTTTCGCCACACCACACACATCCGTACTTTCGTCACAGGCCATAGAAAATGCAATGAAAGAGTCTAATTTTGATTTTATCTGATCACTTATATTGGCAGCCAACTGAGTAACTCTTTCAGTATTCCGGGACAAGGATATACTTTGTAATGCCTTCACGCTCCCGGGACTTACACTTTCCGCGGCCTTTACAAGGCACTCTTTTATAAATTCACCTTCAACAAATGGCTTTGAGTGTTTCGCGATCAACTCCGACAGTACGTAGCTTTGGACGTGTAAACATAAGCTGCTGATCTTTCAACCGTGATTTTAACTTATTTAACTTTTCGTTTCTGACCATGCTTGTATACTAAAAACATAAATAAACATAGTTTTATGAATATCATAGTGACGTTTTAAATTATATAATTTTGGGACACCGACTGTACTGTTACAAATTAAACAAATAATTTTTTTCTTTCACTTCACAGCAAAAAAAATCTAATTCCCACTTTTTTTGAAAGATATGATGTTCATCTACTCTTCTTACTTCCACTTGGTTTTGAAAGAGACATGTTAAAAACTGTATCCGAAATAAATTATAATAATATAAATATAATTATAATAAAATATGTTATAAGTGTATATAAGTGTTGTAACAATAACTCGAAACTCTATCGCAACTGACTCATAACTGACTAAACACTGAACGACTAAACTCAATCGAACACGGTTATATTTGAACTGTTATTTCTCGAGTTCTTTCCAGAATGTTCAGATAGCGTCATATGTGTTTTTGCGCGATAGAATTTCATGGAACAAGCCAGATAACGTTTGGGTTTAGGTTTTAGGTTGAGTATGTGTAGTTCATCCTCCTAAACATAGATGGCACTATCTACAATTGTACATTTTATTATACCAATCGTTGTTGCAGCGGCGTGCGCTTTCAAAAACGGTTTTGAACTTGTTCGCGGGCCACATTATCTAGTTGTTTTCAAAACTGATTTGGGCCGCAGAAAAATGCTCACTGGGCCGCATGTTTGACATGGCTGTTGTACATAAATTAGTAAATAGTCATAAGTATAAGAAAATGTTAAATGAAGCCCCTACTCTTCAAGCACCTGAGGCTCCCAATAAGTTCATAGTAATCCCATATGGTCCCAGATATACGAGAGGTCTAGAAAAAGTATTTAATAACCTAGGTTTTAGAGTAGCCTACAAAACGGAGAACGTTTTGAAAAATCTTCTTGGAAACCCTAAAGACAAAGTCGGCTTGAAGGAGAGGAGTGGCATTTATGAAATTAGCTGTAATGACTGCTCTCTAAAATATGTTGGGCAAACTAAACGCTCCATAAACATTCGTTTTAAAGAACACATGGCGCATTTAAGATATGGAAGAACAGAAAAGTCAAACATTGCCCAACATGCTTTGGAAAACAATCATTAAATAGGTAGAAATAATCTTAAGTTAATTAAAAATGTATCTATTAATGAATTATTGGATGCATTAGAGAGTATAGAAATAGTTAAATGTGGAAAGAATGCACTAAATAAAGACAGAGGGCCTATTCCCTATAGTCCCTCTATTGCTTATTGACAACGGTGCAACCAAGTGTGACCACATTTACCTATAAATAGTCTCGGTTAGGATAAGTTACTTTAGTTTATATCATCTCCTGATGATGCTAACTTGGTTAGCGAAACGCGCGTCCAGAACGTAACAAGTTGTGGTGTAATGTGGTTAGAACTCTTGTATTTTGATCTATCTTCCACCACAGGTTCCAGTGTTAGGACCAGGCATCGTGCAGTTTAAGACGAAACGTCGAATATTAATTCCAATTTGACGCGTCCTAATCCCAAGGATCATGATTTCTTAATTGGCCAAGCCATGAAAGCTTCCACTAATGTTAAAATTATTTTTTCTTTAAGAATCTGCAGCCAATACTCCAAGAGCTACAACTAATGACCCGAGTCGCGCTTCAACGAATAAAGATACGAACACCCCGAAATCCGAGAAAAAGAACATCGAAGAGGAGAACCATCACAACGAGCTGGACAAGGACAACGGTAAAGACAGCGGCAACGTTTCTTCGTGTATCATCGACTTGAAAATAGTTTGGTTTAATTTCGCTGCCCCTCCTAGGGCTCCCATCACTAGAAAAATTGACTATACGCGGTAGGTAGTTCACATTTATAGTTTTTGTAGTGGTGAGTTTGAAGGCTTAAATCCAAATATTCTAGTTTATGATATGTGCTGTTCCAAAAATAAATAGACCGACTTCTTTTAAATCTTCTAGGTAGCTTTACGCCATTTGCCGATAATACTACTTTTTTATAGCATGGTAAGAATATTGAAAACCCAAAAGCATCCTGCATCCATACAAAATAACTGTGTTCTTATTTTAGTATCTGCCTGTTTATGTTAACAAATTCTTAAGATTGTCTGTTCCTAGGTACCTAACATCTAAATTAATTTTTCAGATCTGACACAAATCATGTTTTGCACCATAATGCCTAAGAACTCGCATAAATATTTCCAAAAATATCCCAAAAAAAAACAAAATTCGCCCAAAAACAATGCGCTTGGATGTTAACTGGCACAAAGCAACACCGCTTTGTTATGCTTTATCAGTTTGTAATTTTGCGACATTAGAAAAATGCAGCGGGGTTGTCGCTTGGTTAAGCAATGATATTGTGTGGAATAAAAAATTCGTGGTTAAGTTATTTGAATAATTATTCGTTAATAATAATTATTTATACTATATTATAGAAAGATTACAGAAGTTGTTATTACAGTATTAGAACCATCTTTAAAATTAAATATAATATTATAAACAAGTGAAAATTTGTTTATGTATAGATAGCTGACAACACCATTTCCAATCAGCCGGATCAAAATAATACAATACACCAAACAAGCAATAATTTTGAACAAGGCGTATTTCTTATTATTATGTTTTATTTGGCATGAATATTTACATGTTATGCCTGAATATAGTTACAACACTGGAAATATTATAATAACTATTTTGGCATTGCATTTTGCACACTTGATGCTACATTTTTTAATATCTCATAAACACATTAGAACTAAAGCAAAAGAGATTCTTTTTGGTTAATGGCTATACCTAGTAATATTTCGTATAATCATTACAGTAACTATTCGTGGTTAACCTTCAAACAGTTCCATATTTCATCCTTTATGTAAACATACATTTGTCCTTTAAGAATTAATCAAAAACCAAAAGGTTTTGAAAAAACTATTATTATTATTCTTGTTATAGTTTGGATTCGCAATTTACTGAGTAATCCATTTTATTTATCCAACGCTTGGATGAATCCTCTCGTAATCTATTGGCCATCCGAGTAGTTCATATTTAGAACTATTTATAGAAGATCGACTGCTTTGATAAGGGCATTGCCTTATGGCCGAAGCTAACCACCAGAGGGACAGCAATACATAGATTACCAAAGGTAATTACCACTTTTTTGGTTCTGTTAATTATTAATGTCAAGGCGAATTTCTCATTATTTGTTTTATTTGGCAAAACCAAATTTAATGTTATGTTCTGTTCTTATATATTGTGGAATACTTTCCTCAGGAAAACAATTAGCCATGTTTGGGGAGTAGGGGTTTTCATATGTATTTTATTAAGCATTATCCTGCTTTTTTCACAGGGTGGGAGGGTAAGTGATTATTTTACGATTTATTTCAAATATTTACAAGGGAATTGATAATGTTGAGTCTTTTTTGAGTTCTATGTTTTTTTGAAAAAGGGCTTTTTTTTTAATTATCAAAAGATTTCTTGTATCTGTTTGAGGGTGACTAAGGTAACTGCAATATCTGTTGACGTTAATTTTCGAAAAAACCTCATATTTTTGTTTTGAAGGGGAAGTCTGGAGAATTGGTGGAACCTTCGGCAACTGTTCAGATTTTCCTCCTTTATGTCGTTTAAACATACATTTGTCTGCTTCAGTATTAATTATATGGGGCATAGGCAGTTTTGGGCTTTTAAAACAAGGTTAGTTTTGAATAAATTTTGGTTCTGCAGAGTAAGCACCTTCGAATTAGGCTCGATGTTGTCCAATTTTATTTATACCAACGGCTGGTTAGTTGCATTTTCTCTTTTGATGTTAATTGAAGAATAACATATTTGATTGATATACCTGCCATACCTTGTGAGTTTTGACATTTTAACTATTGTGGAGGAGGCGATAGCATCAATAATTAAAACATAGCCCTCATCTTTAAAAAATCTATCTCATTTTCATTTTATTTTTTTTGGGATTTGTTCTTCGTTGTTTGTTAATCTATTGCCGTAATCAATCAAGACCGGGGAATGGTCTGAGGACAATTTGTGAATAACAGCTGGGGTGGTTGAGTTTTCTGTTTTTTAGGATAAAAAAGTCTAAGTTCGGGGCTGCTTTGGGGGCAGATATGTGTGGGTTCTTGGGGGGTTAAATATTGCTTTATTAGTATGTCTTGCGAGTTTAATAGTACAAGGCCTCTGGTATTGGTGCTTACAGCATGTTTACTTCTTTCGCCACCAATGATTATAGAATACGTTGGACAATAAAAATTTTATACATTGTTAAAATCAAGGAATTTTTCAAGGGGCCACAGTAAACAGATCGGTAGGGTTAGTTTTTTGTCATGCATATATACATTTATACAAGTCCTTTCTATTAAATTGTCAGGATTTCGTAGGAGATGAGGTTTTTCTTGGAAAGGATCATTGTGCCTCCTCCAGGGACTCCTATCCTGTCGGATCTGAAGATGTTATAATTGGGGCAGGAGAATTTCTGGAAAGGTTTGAGCCATGCTTCTTGAAGGAGTAGAATATTGATCTGAAATTTTTCTACTAAGTTCAGAATCTCTGGTTTTTTGTTTTGTATGGAGTTAATATATAGCAATTCTGATTCAGAAGGGACGATTTTTTATAGCACTCATTGAGGGGTTGGGTTCTGGTTAGGTGTCATCATAGGGATCAGTTGCTTGAACTGGTCTTGCATAGATTCCGTGAACTGTTTTATGAAGTTTTGAAGTTGTTGGTTCATGTTGTTAAATGTTTGTATAAACACGGGCAGGGCGTCTATGCCACTGGTGCTGGTTTGCTGAGGGTTAAGGTTATTTTTTTTTGTTTAGAGCTATGTTATCCTTACCTCATTGAAAGTTAGGGGGGGAAAATTGATTTTGGGATATTATTTTTTGGGTGCTTTGGGCACCCTTGGAAATTGGCAGGGTAGTCCCCACCACAATTGGCACATTTGCATGTAACATTTTTGCCTAGCTGGCATAAGTGGGTTAAGTGGTGGTCTACACATTTAAGACATCATTGCCTGGACCTGAGACTAGATAATATAACATAATCGACATCTATGGCATTGTGTTATGCTGGATTTATTTTTTTGTGATTCACCTCATGTTATTTTTAAATGTATATATTTCTTGCTATTATACATAAAAATCTTTTTTGGATTTTTCGCAACAAGAACTATTTAACTAAAGATGTGTGAGAGCGCATTTTTAAAATTATTTTTAGTATCTACTCTCCGCATGTTGATGCATATATAAACAATATATGCTTTTAAATATTATTTATATATGTATCGGAAACATTCCGGAGCCCCAATAGGTGGTGCTAAATGTTACATTTAATTTTATTAAATATTTGCTTCAATTAATTTAAAGTTAAATATTTTTTCAATTTTAAAAAGCCAAAAAAGATTTTTGTTTGTCAATCTGTTTTTTAGTTTTGGGCAGCAAAATCAGTACCAGTGGCATAGGGCTGCCGTCCCTGTTAAACCATGATTACTCTTTTGGGAGAGAAGCCGTGACATAATCTTTAGCAATTTTTTCTTGTCCAGTCCATTTTGCACCCCTCAGAACATGTATATTTATCTGCTTCAAAATTGAAGGATATATATTTTCTGTTCTTCTAGAATTTTGATTATAAGATGTGCGGGGTGAGAGCGCATTTTTAATTTTTATATCTTCTGTTGTGTTTAGTTTGCCAAAATTGATTTTATTGTGTTTTTGGTGCAATAGTGTTAATATATTTTGACTTATCTCTAAGCACAATAGGAGGAATTTTGGTGGTTTGGGGGTGATTATATTTGTTGATAAGTATTGTTATAGGGGGTTGGGATGGGGGATGGGTGGGTACTAAGTTTTGTAAAGGTGGGGTGGACTTGTCGGGAAGTGGTGGAAAGCTGTCTTGTTGGTTGTGTTGAGTTTTTTGATTAGTGGAAAGGATTTTTAGGGGGGTTGTTTTCAAAGGTATTGGGGTTATGTCTTTTTTTATTTTTTTTCCTTGAAGCTGTTTAAAAATCGTCACTGTCTGAGATTTGCATATTATCGTCAGATGTGTCACTGTAAGGGCGGTTTTGGGTTTGAAATGAAGGATTTAAATTTGAAAATTCATCCTCATACCTGCGTAGTTCCTGTGCTAGCTTTGAGACTGTATTAGAGAGCCTCTCAATCTGTTGTTCTTTGGCCACTCGTTTTTGGTTCCATTCCACCTGGAGATCGTTAATTTTTTTGGTCCATTGCTCTTCGGTTGTGGAGAATTCATCGTGAAGTTTTTTTTGCACAGCTTCATTCACTAGGATTAGGTTTTCTGTGTATTTTTTCAATTCGATGTATTCTTTCTTCAGGGATTTAAAGTCATTGGCGTGGGAGGAGGTTCGCCCTCCTCGCCGCCCGCTATCTTGAGCACACACTGTCCGTGTTAGTTGGATACGCACGCTGCACACGTATGAATTTTCGTATCGACTATCGGCTGAAACGTATATTGCTTACACTGTCACCGGTCGACTGCTCGGTGAGACCCTAGGCCGGCTGTTTATAGTCGACCTGAGTTTATCTGTGACTAGGAGTAACGATCGTTTTCCACGTATGATGTAGACTGAACGTCATATCCCTATTAAAATTGTTAGGATGCTTTTAAATTTCGATAGATTTTCTAATTTTGCGTTTATAGAATCCCGAAACCGAAGCAAGAACTTTGGTTTCTTTTACATTTATGACATGTCCAGTAGACCAGTAGAATGTTGGTGTTCAGGAACAGCATACTGTACAATTTGTTTCTTTCTGATACATCGTTCATGTTCCTTCAGCCTAATCGATACGGATCGTCCAGTTTTTCCAATATATACATCACCACAGGAACATATACACATAGCATATACTCTTTCCATTTGAAAAGGAATAATGTCCTTTTGCGATGGCAAACAATGTCCAGTTTTCTTGTGCGTGTTGAAGTTTGAACGTATTGTCCCGTGTATAATTGGAAGAACTACATTTCTGGTAATTCCTTATTGGTTCATTTCCTCAGTGATTATTTATTTTCTAATTGATCGTCTTATCATCAGTGCAATATCCATTCCCTCTTAAAGCTTGAGTCAGTTTCTCTGTTTTTTCCAATTGTAAAGAATTTTGGGCACAAATCGCTCTGTAAACCAAGGAATTAATAACTGATTGCTTTTGATTTCTGATTTCTGATTCGAATCGAACCAAAATTCTTTACAATCGGAAACAGAGAAACTGACTCAAGCTTTAAGAGGGAATGGATATTGCATTGATGATATCAGACGATTAATTAGAAAATATCCTACTGCACGAAATGATACCAATAAGGAATTACAATAGGAAATGTATTTCTTCCATTTACACGGAACCAGAGACCTGATTGCAAAGTTACTTCGCCGGTCCAACATACGTACAATCTTCAACACACCCAAGAAAATTGGACAATGTTTGGGATCGCCAAAGGACATTATTCCTTTTCCAACGGAAGGAGTATATGCAATTTCTTGTTCCTGTGGTGATTTCTATATTGGAGAAACTGGGGAATCAATATCGACTAGGCTTAATTAACATGAACGATGTATCAGAAAGAAACAAATTGTACAATCTGCTGTATCTGAACCACAACGTTCTACTGGACATGTCAAATGTAAAATAAAGCAAAGTTCTTGCATCGGTTTCGAGATTCTCTAAACGCAAAATTAGAAAATCTATTGAAGTTTATATATAATATTAAGCATCCTAACAATTTTAATAGAGATACGGGCTTCAGTGTACATCGTACATGGAAACCGATCGTTACATCGAGTCACGCTTCGGTAAACACAGGTCGACTATAACTGGTCGGCCTGAGTCTCTCCGAGCTCATTCATTGTTCCGATCTCGTGAAGTGAAGATACCTGAAGATGCCTCGTGCAATCGAAGGTGAAACGTCGGAAAGTGATTCCATTTTGAGACGGTCTAATCCCAAGAACCATGATTTCTTAATTGACCACAGCCGTGAAAGCTTTCGTTCTGTGTTTGTTCTTTAATAAATATCACTAAATATGTACTTTCAAATTAAATTTTATGAAAAACCTTTTAAAAAGTACTGCACTTAGGTGAGCAAAATATGAAACCACATTTTTGTGAATCGTTTTCAATTTTGAGTGATTATATGGCTTATATTTTAATTTCACTATGATCAATTACACTGGTTAACAAAATTAAACTTTTTTCTTGCCACACGAACTAAATAAGGTACACTATATAAAACTTTTTACGCTCAATTCAAATATGTTTTCAGATTTTTTCCATCACGCATAGTTTTATAGTGACAAGGCCTTTAATTTTTGAAATATATATATATATATATATATATATATATATATATATATATATAATATATATATATATATATATATATATATATATATATATATATATATATATATTTTTTTTTTTTCATAAATAAGCATACAAGAACGTCAGTTGTACAATAAAAAATTGTCCTCAAAATATAGTTATGTGGCATTTTCGCTTGTATTTGGCTTCAGGTATATCCCTCTTGAGTGTCCAGCAATAGTCTGCCAACATACTGGGACTCCACTTCCCCTGGTAACGCTTTTCCATAGTAGAGATATCCTGATGGAATCTTTCTCCATGCTCGTCACTGACTGCCCCAAGATTTTTCGGAAAAAATCCAAGTGTGTGTGCAAAAAATGGATTTTTAAACTCATGTTACATCCCATTTTTTGATAGCAATTTAAAAGATCATTTACAATTTCCTGATAGTTTTCTGATTTGTAATTTCCCAAAAAATCGGTGCAAATCCTGGTAAACGATAGCCATGCTTTTTTTTCAAATGCATTGAGTTCTGAAATAAATTTGTCATCATTAAGCAGTTCTCTGATTTGGGGTCCTACAAATATACCCTCTTTGATTTTTGCTTCGCTGATTTTAGGAAACTTATTTCTTAGGTACGCGAATCCATTACCCTCTCTATCCATACCTTTAACGAAATTTTTCATTAAGCCAAGCTTAATATGCAAAGGGGGTAGTAAAATTTTCCTAGGATCTACAAGGGGAGGATTTACAATGTTCTTATTCCCTGGAATCAAAGATGTTATTTCTGGCCATACTTTCTTTGTGTAATGGTTTTTCTTGTCTCTGCTGTCCCACTCACAAAGGAAACAACAATACTTTGTGTAACCAAGTTGCATTCCAAGTAGAAGCGCTACAACTTTCAAATCACCACATATGGCCCACTTAAAGTCTTTATAATTAATTTTGTCCAACAGAAGCTTCATGTAGTCATATGATTCCTTCATATTGGTAGCATGAGCCAAAGGAACGGACGGAAACCTGTTTCCATTGTGCAGTAGAACCGCCTTCAAGCTGACTTTGGACGAATCGATGAACAATGACAGAACACTATCCCATCTTCAATGGAAAAGAAGTCACTGAATTGCTGGTGACGACTACGATAAAACGAAACTTTAGTTTCCTTCTGAAGGAGATTCCAATTCTTTAACCTAGAACCTAAAAGTTCGGCTTGCTTCTTAGACAAGTTTAAATCTCGTACAAGATCGTTCAGATCCCCTTGACTTAACAAATGTGGCTTATTTGAAAAATGACCTGGGTCAAATAGCAGATCAGATTGCAAATTTGTTTCTGCCCTGTTTACTTCTAAAACATCTTCCGACTCATCATCACTCAGGATCATATGCTCCGGAGGCTGTGGTACAGGTAGCTGATCACTGTGAGGTACTGGTCTTGTTGCCGATGGTAAGTTTGGATACTTGACAGTATGTTTGGATTTTGATGTTATTCCAGTTATATTTGTTAAACAGAAATAACAATCCGAGCTATGATCTTTAGGTTCTCGCCAAACCATAGGAATAGCAAATGCCATATGACGAGTTCCTTTTGCCCAGGCTATGAGAGTTTTAACACAAGTAACACAACAAATATGGGGGACTCAAGGTTTATCTTGATCTCCTATTTTACAGCCAAAGTACTGTTCGTAGCATTTTTTAATCAGAGGTGTAAATGAACGTTTTTGGAATTTAAACGTTAACTCACCGCAGATATAGCAGAAACTGTTTGGGTGATTTACACAATTTCTAGGCATTTTGTGAAAACACGGTATTTTGGTATACACCAAAAATAAAACACAACTGAATAGTTCTAAATTCCGGATTGCACACGAGACACGATAAACGCGCTTGGTAAAGTCTAGCAAACGACTAAGCCGTTGGACTGATTGACCGTCATAGGTGTATAAAATGGCTACGTGTCGTCGGCAGCAGCGGCGGCATAGACTATATTATATTACCTGTATAATAAAATGTTCTCTTATCTGAACTTTATTATGCTAAATATATAATAAAAACAGGTAGTGTACTGCAAAATTAAGTATTTGTGCACTATATTGAGCTGCTACCTGTATTATAATTTAATATACTACCTGTATTATATTTTATACTGGAACATAAAAACTGTGGGTGATAGAAAAATTCTAAAAATATATTTGTTTTCAGCGCACAAAAAAACACCAAAAACAGGTAATTTTTTTTCTGTGGCAAATTTCTTGTTAACCAGTGTTATAGATAAAACACAGGGGAAACCTGAAAGCCCTAAGCAATCTCAGAAATGCTGTATATAATAATAAATATACTCGTTTGATATTTGAAGGTAGTGTCATCCCAGACTTGTTTTTAGGCTGTCGAGAACAACAATCTGGGATCTGATATAGCTTTAATTTGTTTCAGTTGTGAAAGTAAAAACGGGTTAGATCCCTTCACAGTATAATTTAAGAAATCCGCTGCAATATTTTTTGTAATTGATTTTTATTTTTCTTTTTTTATTGTGAAGAGTCGCTATGGAAAATTAACCCCACTCGCGCAGACACTGCACGAGGATCCGAGCCTTCAACTGTGCCGAATTTTGACGAAGTTTTACTTAGAGTGTGATCCCATGTACATCGAGTCGAATTTGAGAGAGTCAGAAATACCTCCGTTATTCACTCTTAGACAGGTAGGTTTTAAATTTATATCGTTTATTACTCCTATAGGAATTTAAGGAAATGACGTTGTTAATACCAAAAGTTTTACATACATTGGTGTGATTTCGAATTAGATAGTGAGTAGAGCAAACAAAAAGAAATAAATGTATTCAATAATTTGTTGATTTTAGATAAGCAATACTATTTCTAGATAGCTCATATATTCGGATTTTTAGGGTGTTATAGTGTTAAGTCGTCAGTGGAAAAACACGCTGTATACGCCTCTGATGAGTCAGAACTCAGTGAAGGCAAGGTTTAAGCCGATGAACGTTACGATAGCTGTTCCCGATATACAGGAGGTAAGCAAAAACTAGCTGTATAATGTGGTTTTAAAATTTCGATTATTTACATTGATTTTATTAAATACGGGGGTCGACGACCTTATGTATTTTTTCTAAGGCTGCTGTGAAAACGTTCAAAAAACCCAGAACCAACAAGGTCTGAATACGTTTAATTTTGCAAGCCGTGGAAAACCATTTCCCACTGCTCAATTAGTGCAAAATACAGCCTGTTTCATATTGTGTACAATGATACAGTTAGCGTTTGCTGGTATTCTACTTTTCAATGTTAAAGCGTCAAAATTATTTAAAATATTTTTATGTCATTAAAAGTTAAATAGTTAGAAAATGACAGTGCTGCAGGTTGCAGTTTATGTCGAAAATAAAATATCATATATAACCTCTTGGCATTATTAACGATCGCTCAGTATACAATGTGTCTCGCAGTATTCAAACAATATAAAATAAAAAAATACTGTTCATGATTATCTGTACTCCACATAATAAAATCTGTAATAATGGATTAGCTTTTTAAATTCCTTTAAAAATCAAACATGTGCACTATTTTTCTTTGCGGTAAACTTGTCAGTCAATAAGTTTTCGTTCAACTGACAAACATGCTAAGGGATTAAGCTCGTCTTGACACATTGCACTCCTTAGAAATGTCTTTATCCTACTTGTCCAATTTGAATCACCCCTAAAAAGTAGGCAAGGAAAACAACAAACGAATTATATTGATTCCAGATATTTTGGTAATATTTATTTGATCGTGACGTCATTTGTGTAAGAATTCTTCTTCTTCTTCTTATTAGCCTTTTTGCGCTTAGCATTGAGCATAGGTCTAACTTTCATTTCGTTCTATCTTGCGCTACTGGAGTCCAATTTAGTCCTGCCACTCTTTTTATGTCAACGTACCAGCGCATGATTGGTCTTCCTCTTCTTCTTGGTCTCCAACTAATGATTTTGTTATTCTATTGATTATCCCTTATCCTTGCTAAATGGTCAGCGTAATCCCATTTAAGGAGTGACATTGTCTGCGTTATGTATGACTTTTATTCTCTTCTTCCTGGTGCCGTATCCGCTCAGCGAACGTTGGCAATCATCATCGCCATGGTTACCCTGTTCACAGCTGCCCGGAACAATTCAATTGATGTCATTCCAAACCACTGCCTAAGATTTTTCAGCCATGAGGTGTGCCTTCTACCTGGTCCTCTTCTTCCCTTAATTTTGCCTTGCATGATGAATTGTAATAAAGCATATTTCTCTCCTCGCATGATGTGGCCAAAATAGGAGAGCTTCCTTTTCTTGATATTTTTCAGTACTTCTGTTGAGTGAAGGCCCATTCTTCTTATTACCTCTTCATTGGTGATATGATCTACCCAACTGATTTTAAGGATGCGGCGGTATACCCACATTTCAAACGCTTTAACTCTTCTGCAAGTAGCCTCCGTTAGTGTCCAAGATTCAACACCATACAGCAACACCGAACACACGTAACAGCTTACAATTCTTCTCTGCAGTTGGAGGCTGAGAGAATTGCTGCTTAACACTGGCCTCATTCTAAGAAAGACTGATCTTGCTTTCTCTATCCTCTGACGAATTTCTCTTAAATGGTCCCAGTTATCATTTAACAAGCATCCTAAGTATGCAATATGGTCTACTCTCTGCATCGTCTTGTTATTAATGACTAATTGTTGATTGACATGATTATTTTTACTGATAATCATGTATTTGGTTTTTGACGCATTTAAGTTGAGACCGTATTCACTACCATGTTCTGCCAATCGTTCCAATAGTTCTTGCATACCCTCAAAGGTGCCTGCCAAAAGAATGGTGTCATCAGCGTATCGGATATTGTTCATGTGTTCTCCATTCACAGAAATGCCTTCTGAAAGATCTTCAATTGCATCGGCAAACAGTTCCTCCGAATACACATTGAATAGCAGGGGTGATAACACACAACCCTGACGGACACCTCGTCGAATGTTTATCTCATCCGTCAGTCCATACTCTCACTGCAGCCTTCTGTCTCCAGTACAGGTTTTCGATTATTCTGATGTCACTCTCATCTATTCCTGTCCTTTTCAGAATATCGATAATTTTATCGTGTTTAACCTTGTCAAACGCTTTCTCGAAGTCCACAAAACATGCATATACATCACAATTCGTGTCCCTACAGCGTTGTATTAGAACCAGCACTGCGAAAAGTGCCTCCCTCGTCCCCAATCCATTTCTAAATCCGAATTGAGTGTTACTGATACGGACTTCAAGTTTTCTGTATATGCGCTCATGTATAATTTTCAGGAATAATTTCAGTGTATGACTCATTAAACTGATGGTTCTGTATTCTTCAAATTTCCGCGCTGTTGGTTTTTTGGGTAGGACAATAAAGGTCGGCGTGAGCCACTCCTCCGGCAGATTTCCGGACTCATAAATGGCTCCGAAAAGCTTGAGTAGATGATGTCCTTTCCATTAAACAGCTTCAGCACTTCTATCGGTATTTTGTCTGGGCCACAGGCTTTTTCGTTCTTCATTCTTGCCATTGCTTTTTCCACTTCATGCTTTGTTATAGGTGATCCTAGGAGAGGTTGTGTTTCTTCACGATTTGCATTTCTGACATCATCAAAGAGTTTACTTACGTACTCCTTCCATACACTGAGTTTTTCTTCTGTGCTGTTCACCAAGTTACCAGAGTCGTCTGTTAATACTGGAAGATTTGTTCGATAACCAACGCCACTGGTTGTTTTTATTTTCTTGTGAAGAGCAAAAGTATCGTGTTTCCGTTCCAAGTTTTCAATCTCCATGCATTCTTTGGTGTACCATTCTTCTTTAGCCCTTCTTATTTCTCTTCGAATTTCCTTGTGTTTCTCCTTATATCCTCCAGTATCTTTATTCTTCAATTTTCTTCTTTCTTCCATCATTTCGAGTATTTTATCTGTCATCCATCTCTTCTTCAACTTCTAATTTCCTTCTCTTTTAAGGTATGTTTTGGTCACGCTTTGTGTGATATGTTTGATGTTCTCCCATTTTTCTTGTAAAGTTTCATGTTCTCCATTGTTGCAATCTCGAAAATGATTAGCCAGATCTTGAGCAACTTGATGTTTCGTTTCAGGTTCAAGTAGTTTTCTGAAGTCCATTCGTAGTGTTCTGCGTTGTGGCTTATTGACCCTTAGACGAAGGTTTATTACGGCTGCTAAGAGGACGTGGTCACTTGGTACGTCTGCTCCTGGATATGTTTTAACTGATGTTATACTATTACGGAATCTTTTCTTTATTATGATATAGTCTATTTGATTCCGTATAATTCTATCTGGTTTATCTCCTGGGGCTTTCCACGTGTAGGGTCGTCTAGGAGGCAATTTAAAATAGGTGTTCATCATTGTCATGTAATTCTCTTGACAGAATTGGACAATTCTATCCCCTCTATCATTCCTTACACCCAAGCCAAACTCTCCAACAACGTCCATGTCTTTTCCTTCTCCCACTTTGCCGTTGAAGTCTCCCATCACTATTGTCACATCCTGAGGCTTCGTTTGATCAACTGCTTTTTGTACATCTTTATAGAACATCTCCACCTCGGCATTTGTGTGTTCAGAGTGCGGGGCATAGACCTGGATTAAGTTAAGCTTAAAGGGTCTGGTATCTATCTGCAAAACTGCAACCCGATCTGATATAGGCAAGAAATTTATTATAGATCTTTCCACATTCTTGTCCACTAGGAAGCCAACTCCGTTGAAATGTTGGGCAGTGTCTTGTCCAGAGTAATATACTGAGTATTGATCTACACAGCACTTTCCAGTTCTTGGCCATCTCATTTCGCTAATACCCAACACCGATACATCGTTTCTTTCCATCTCCTGTATCGTGTTTGGGTCTTTCCGGCTTCGTACATGCTGCGAACATTGCATGTTCCGATTTTCATCGTCATAGCTAGCCGGGAGATTCTTCGCACCCCTCCCCCATTTAAGGGGAGCTCGGGACTACGGGCCGTTGTTCGATTTCTAGCCATGGTGATGTTGATTTTTCCTGGGGAAATAATAGTACAGTAGGTTCCCGTTGCTTTCTGTACTGCTGTACAAACACCGCTTCTGTCACTGTCACCTCCCCGTTTGTTATCTGATTTATAGCCAATTGAACTTCCTATAGTCAGTTTTGAACAACCAGCTGCCATTATTCAGTGCTAGTTTTGGTCCGCCCCGGGTATTTCATTTCCCCGGTACCACCCATATCTGGGAGGCATTCCCCGATCCGCCACCTGGGGAGGCGCCCGATGGAGGACTAGCAACCCCACACGGGGTTCTTTGTCTTGTTCAATCATTCCATATTCTGTCCCACAATTACAGACCCACTGGTCAAAGATTTTGATTCTTAGGTGTTATGGGATTTTTTTTGTTTTTTCGTATGTGTGAGAGTTTCCTGAACGCCACCCATCCTCATAGCCGTCTTCTGTTTATATCATTGTCCTTATTTTGTTTTCCTATTTCTATTTGTTGTCCGAGGTATATATACTCCGTAATATTTTCTATATGTTTGACATTTATTATTATCTGTTCATATTGAGGATTTATTACTTTTGTTTTTTCCAAGTTCATTTTTATTCCAACTTTCTTGGATTCCTGTTCCAGCTCTTTCGTAGATCTTCTTTCTCCGAAAATAGGACGCAAATCTTTTCCCGTTGATGCAAATAAGTTTCTCCGGCTTTCTGAGGACTACTTTTAAAGCTAGTGTGAAAAGTTTGGGTGATATTGTGTTAGCTTGCTTTCTTCCTCGTTTGATGTGTGTATATTCAGAATCCTCATGAATTCTGTTCGTCATTTAGTCAAAAGCTTTCTAGTAGTCTATAAAAGCCCCTTGTAGTGGGAGGTTATTCTCTGTTGTTCTCTCATTTACTGTTCTCATAGTTAGTAAGTGGTCACTTGTACCATAACCCTTTCGGTATGCTCCTTGTTTGACTGGTTTATAGTATTCTTTGCTTTTTCTCTATTCTGTTCGCAATTACACGTGTAAATACGTTGTAGACTTGTGATAACTAACTGATAGGTATGTAGTTTTTCAGTAGTTTTCTGACAGCTTTTTTGAATAGGATAATTATGATAGCGGGGATCCAATTTTTTGGTATAGCTTGTTCTAAGTATTTTTTGAACAAATCTTAACTTGGGTACTATTATATCCTGTGTTTGTTTTATCATTTCGGCCAGAATGTTATCATATTTATTATTTTTTAGTGTGTAAGACTTTTTTCAAACACATCATGTGAATTATTATTTGTTTTTGGGATCAGCGGAATATTTTAAACAGATATTATTAACATATCTATGTAAATTCAACTGTTTTTGATAAAAAGGGGTTCGTCAATATGGACCAGTTAAAGCCCTCAAAATTCGACACTTCCGTTCAAACCGAATGTTTAGAATTTGGACCGAAAGTTGATGTCATCTAACAGTTTGTAAAAAGTTATAACAGGAAAGTGAAAGTCACTTTGTTCTAAGTTTAACCCTTTGGAGGATAGACGACCCCAAGTGACCCAACATCATAATTTTATAGTTTTGATTTCCTTGAAGTCAGTTTAATTTTGATACAGAACATATGACATAAAATGTACTTAGAATATTCCACTCAACTCAAACAAAAATTAATATACAGGGTATCGCATGAAGAAAAAATTGTATGACGTCGTAATTATTACACATATGACGTCACGATCAATTCAATATTACCACAAAATTCGGAGGAGAGAAATAAATTTGGCGAATAAAATCATTTTTTCAATTTATAAATTGTTTTTAAGTTATAGAATATGTTCCAGTTCAGTGTTCCACCCTGTATAAAGCGAAGCGTATCTCAGTTTTGAATCTCTAAACTGGCAATTCACAGCTCTATCGATTTATAAAGTTTTTGGGCTCCTATAGTTCCTATAATAAATAAGTTGAAGAGTTTTAAAAATTTGTATTTGGGAGGTGTAAAAAGATGCGGTAGTAGAGGAATACATCTTTCTCAGCACTAAGGCAACTTTTTTATTACGAAGTTGGAAGAAATATGTCTTATATTTCAGTGGCGGCTCGCGAGTGAAAAAGTAAGTGAACTGCAAATGAAACAAGAAAATATCGCAATAACTTTTTTTCCAGAATTTTGTTTATATGTGGAAGGAGTAGAATACTTTTTTTACGACTTACCTAAATTTTGTATACTAAATCAATTCTCCTATCCTTCGTAGCAGCAAATTTATTTATAACATCCTCATAAAATGGATGAGTTGTCCTAATCTCCTCCAGACATTCCTTTTGAATTGAAATATTGCCTAGAAAAGTAAGCCTTTTTTGAGATATTCTATTTCTTAAATAAGTTTTTACACGTTTGAGGCAAGAAAAACTTCTTTCCACTGAAGCACTCGTCGACGGTATTGTCAAAATGAGGGAAAATACTTTAAATGCTAAGGTTATTTTCATTAATTTTTTTCACTTGCTCTTGCAGCGATATATTCCAATTACTGTCATTGGCAAAAATAAGACCAAGTCGTTGAAGAAGAAGCGGTTTGCGCCACTGTTACAGTTGTTATAATAAAGTTCGATTGAAAGTTTTAAAAAGACATGCCGCCAACGGTCAAGTAAAATATTTACTCGAGATATACAGTTGATTTTTTGCCAATTAGGTCAATAAATGAATATAAAAACTTAAATTTTAAGAGATATATAATAATGATGTTTGCTTGTCTATTTTTCCTGGTGAAGTAGCACTTCACCTACTTCACCTGAATAGCCGCCACTGTTATATTTTCTTCCCAAAAGAAGAAATTTTAATTTTCCGTTGTTAAAAATATTCTTAAAACAGAAGAAGAAAATATGATTCGTATTTTAGTATCCTTAGATGTTAGTAAGGCATTTGATATATTTAACTATTTTTGAATAGGTAATTTACTCATAAGTGTTTATTTGTAAGCAGGAGTTTAACTCTACCGTCCTCTTGACATTTGGCAAAATCTGCTTTTTTTATTCCTCTGTTATACGGGGTGTTAGGGGTTTGACTACACATATTTTTACGTATAATAGGATGGATGATTTTGAACAAAAAATTCTTGTATACCATCGGTAAATTCTGAATGGTTTTCGAGATATTATGGTTTAAAATGTTTAATTTTGGAGAAGGTTGAAAGTAATTCTTGACAACATGCCAACATTGCTATTGCCTTGAAAATACATGAACTTCTAATCAGCTGTATTTTGTCAACAAAACGTAAATTAATTTATTTTGTTTATCTTTTTGGGATGTTTTTCTAAACATTAATAAAAAATAAAATCTTACCAAGCACTTTGATTTATAGCACTAGGTATGTAATGCACACACTAGGAAATGTATTTGAAAAATCTTAAAGCAAATGCTGAATGTGGCTAGCTGCAAAATCTAACTTGCCCCGAAATTATTTGAGTACTCAGACCTGGATCTTCCTTCACTACTGCTAAACAACATTCTTTGTTTTCGGATTCTATTTGTCTATTGTTAATTATTACACTTACAGTATCCCAACTCTCTCTACATTCTCCATAATTAAGTTACATGTTTGCATATTGAATATTTGTATACATTTTAAAATGCAAGGTACGTATTAAATCGGTATGGAATTCTCACTCAAGAAAAACCTAACCAGGTGAAAGCAACGAAAAACGAAACAATTACAACTAACTCCTATGTTTGCGAATTGTTATTGACATACATTCGTTGAATCATGCTGTTTGATTCTACCGTTAGCGATGTTGCCGCTTTTGAGTAGGAGTTTTTAAGGTAAAATTAAATAGTAGATACGTTTTTTTATTCTCAAAATTTAGATGGTTGAGATATTTTAGTAAAGGGATTTTGTTAAAAATGATCTAATTAATTGTTTTACATAATAAAATAAATAGAAAAATTAATGCTTGGCTTAAAAAATAATAAAACAAAATATAAATTTAACGCGTTTTTTTTCTCGAAATTGGTAGTGGTACTATCATGTGTTAAAATATTTGTAGTCAAACCCCAACACCCTGTGTAAAACTTCATTTTTGACAGATCACAATACTGCAGTAATGCAAGCTCTATTTAATTTAAATCTTAGAAAGATCTATTTTATTAATTTTGTAATTCAAAGTTAATCCACAAATAATAACGAAGTTGCTCTATTTCATGAAAGCAAATCACTTTTAAAAAGTGTTAAGAGGTATTAAAACTCTTCCACATGAACCTTGCCTGGTTGAATTTATTTAAAGTTATAGACATTTAAAATATTTACTTAATTTTATCAGTATTCAAAGAAGATAATAGGGTGTTAGTAAGTTTATTTTATTATTAATGCAATAAACTCTCTAAAATGTTAACTTTTAACAAATATTTTTATTTAGGAAAGATCTAGATCCAATTCAGGCACAAAACTTGAGAGTAGTTCTGACAGTAAGCTATCCTAAAGTATTATTTAAGCAAAAAATATGTATAATTGTGCCTAATGTTTCTCATATTTATATTATTTCTCATACGTCACCTGTGCACTAACCAGATCTGTTTCATTTTCTAGATTTAATATGTATAGTATATCGCAAAAGTACGTTGGTGATTGATATTACTCTGTTACTCATCTAATCTCATCGGAAATTTCGATTTAGACCTGTTATTTTTTAGTTTGTATAACAAATACACCTGAATTTTTACCCTGAGAACAAAATTATCATAGGTAGTTTTAAGTGAAATTTTAAGCCCGAATGAAATAACTCTCTCGGTCTAAATCGTACTAAAAAGGAAATGTTGTCATTAATAATAATTTAATTTTCTCTTATTTTATCTTGATTCTTAGTCCTTCACGGATGAGAAAACATGTCGTTTTCATTCTGGGTGTAGATCTGTTCAGTACTCTGAGGCCGAAGGTTATATTAACTATTTTAGGTTATATTATTAAAAATAAAAAAGACCGGTCGTTCGTTATTGTTTATATTTTCCGGAAGGTTCTGTTATTGGATTAATTTCTGAATTATTTTTTATGGTTTTAGGTTTATCGATGATTGTCTTCCATGTACCATGTAGGAATGAACAGCCGGGGTAATTTGTTTTTTTTTTATACTGAGTTTGTACTCTTCTACAACGCAAAGCACAAATTGTCACAGGTCCTAGCATGGAATGCTATACACTCCGTGGTTTTTGCAATTTGATTTTGTCTTAAGGATTTCGAAGGAGTTTAGCTATGGTTGTTTGTGGCTTATGTATTGTTTGTATGTTGTATTTTCTAAGAAGTCTTCCATTTCTATCTGTAGTGACTTTTACATATGGTAAGACTACTTGTGCTACTACAGGACATCTATAATTTTTCAAAGTAGTAATCTATTTATTAGTTCTCCAGGTACTTTTATATTATTATTTATTATAGTTAAAATTTCAGTATTTATAAGGCATTTTATTACTTCACGCTGTTATTAAAGAATTTAATTTGCCAGATTGATTAAAAGCAGTGATGTAAAGGAATTTTAAGCAGTTCTGTGAGTATATGTTAAACCGGTTTTGCTACTGGCTCATAGATGGCTCAGTTTCTTATTCGTGAAATATACGATCGAGGTATTCAATGAATATGTAAATAAATTCGAAGGAATAATTTTAATCTTCAACGTACTTTAGCCCTTCTCACCTCTCCCCCATCACTGTCACACACTCCATCACCCAAATCACGTGTTCATTTTCGGCCGGTAGGAGCCCTGTTTTACGGACGGCGAGGCGTCCGGCAACGAAGAACCCGACATTACCGACGAGCACGCGAGGCTGCTCCACGCAGGCGTCATTTTGAGGCCCAACGCACCGCATAGAAACTTGGGTAGGTTATGGGGTGCCGCTTTGTTTTGTTGGTTTGAACACCTTTGATACCCAACAAATATTTTAAATTTATTATTTGCCTAATTTGGAAAAGATACATTACATTTTGATTACTTTTTATGAAATACGAAACTGAAGTACTAGTAAAGATGGGGAGCTTCTGATGAATGCTTGTGTTATCCCAATCAAGGGTCCTTGAGCCAATTCTCCCCCACCTATCTCAGATCCCTATTAAGGTGTATAGGGTGTTCTTCCCTGTCTACAGTTTGGACAAGGATCCCTATTCCTAATAAGGGTAAATTTCTGTCTGTAGTGAAAAGGTATTCAAACCAACTGTCAGTTCACCAAAAGAAACTATTAGCTTTAAAGATTAGACAAATACTCACATATTCTAAAAGTCTAATAAACAATTTTATATTTAGTATTAAAATGTTCTGCTTTATTTTGTAATAAGACACAATTGCTCCCTAGTTTTATATTTACGTATGTAACATTGTCTTAAAAAAGGGTATGTGTTTTTTAGACAACAAAGAATATTTATTTAGTTTAATGAACTATTAAAGTCATTTCTCTAATGTCCCTTCAACACAATTATAACAAGGGTTCCTTAAGATCGAGTCATTCTTTTGGTGAACTCTTTTTGTAGATATGTATATGCTTAAAGCTTTTAAACGACACCAAGCTTTATATTTGCTTTAAAGTAAATAAAAATGCACCCAGTCAAGGATACATTTTACTTGATTTTCATATTGTGCTAATATTTTGTACACTGTGGGATATCTTAAAGGGCAAATAAGTATTTAATTTTTTAATATGT
>JAUTXW010001655.1:0-35375 GCA_030620095.1 Kuschelorhynchus macadamiae | reverse complement strand
GCTGCTCAGGAATGTCTTCAGTCCATCTTTGAGTCATTAGGAATTGCCATGCATGTCAACTCACCAACCAGAATTACTAAGACAAGTGCCAGTACTATAGATTACGTTGTGTCTTCTTTCGATCCTAGCTCCGTCGAATGTAATGTCTTAAGTCCAGGTTTCTCCGATCATGAAGCAATTTTCACAAAATTTTCAATTACATCCAAAGCCAAAAATTCCTCTAGACAAGTAGGCCGTATTTTTTCGGTTAGAAATTTCATTAATTTCAAACATCTATGTCAAATAACTGACTGGGACTCTCACACTTATGATGTCGACACTGAATTTTCTCGTTTTATAAAAACTCTAACTAATATAGCTTCTGAATCTTTTCCTCTTAGGCCTATCAAAAATAAAAGAAGTAAACCTTGGTCCACTAAAGGTTTACGTATATCTTCTAAGAACATGCGGTCACTATCTCATTTAAAGAAATTTTCGGACAGTGTCTTTTTTCATAATTATGTAAAATCATACAGAAAAATTTATCATAAAACTATTAAAGCCGCCAAAGATATTTATTACAATAATAGACTTTCTAACGCCAAAAATGTAGCTAAAGAAACCTGGTCTATCGTAAATGATTTAAGAAACAAAACTCCTTTATCCAGCACTATCCCTACCTCTCCTGAGGACCTAAACAATTATTTTGTAAATGTAGCCAAAGATTTGACTAAATCCGTATCTCAATCTAATGACCCAATTTCATATCTTTCTAATCATAGGGTAAACCTGCACAGTTTCTTCTTTTCACCAGTAGTTTTATCAGAACTTCGTAGTACAATTAATGATATCAAAAATAAATCTTCTTCGGGAACTGATGGGCTTACTTTAAAAATGTATTCAAGTCTGCCGGAATGCACACTAGAGCATCTGACTACTTTGATAAATATGTCTTTCCAAAATGGTACTTTTCCAAGCTGCCTTAAAACTGCAATAATCATACCTGTTCACAAAGGAGGTGTTTCAGAAGAAACTTCGAACTATCGCCCAATTGCACTTCTCCCTACGCTATCTAAGATCATCGAAAGACTGGTTAAAAAAAAGCTTTTATCATTTCTGTCTAGATATGAAATACTTACAAAACATCAATTTGGATTTCTAAGTAACAAATGCACAAGCGATGCCATGTTTTCCCTTCTTAATAGAGTTTACTCCAGCCTAAACAACCATCACGCTACGGCAACAATTTTCTGTGATTTTTCCAAAGCTTTCGATTGTATGAATCATAATATATTAACTAACAAACTGCAGTACTATGGATTTAGAGGGGCTCCTCTCAATTGGTTTAAGTCATATCTTAGCAACAGAAATCAAGTTGTGAAAGTTGACAACAGGATGTCTTCTTGTAGGCCAATGGAATATGGAGTGCCTCAAGGCTCGGTACTAGGCCCTATCTTGTTTCTTCTGTTCATAAACGACATGGCTAATTTAAACATTAGTGGAAAAATATGTCTCTTTGCGGACGATACCAGCTTTACGTGGAGCCACCCAGATGTCACGGACCTACATAGGATTGTATCTAATGACCTAATCACCATTAAATCCTGGTGCGATTCTAATCTCCTATGTTTGAACATCTCTAAAACGAAAGTCTTGTCTTATAAAAACACGCTGCCACCCTTTGACCTTAATGGCACCACTATTGATGTCGTAAACTCTGTAAAATTTCTAGGGCTTCTTGTAGATGATTCTTTAAAATGGGATCCACATATCGACGCCTTATCAAGGAAGTTAGGCTCTGCTTGCTTTGCGTTAAGATCTGTTTCCGAGGAGCTTAGCTTTTCTACCTCTAGAACTGTTTATTTTGCTCTTGTTGAGTCGCACCTCAGATATGCTATTCCATTCTGGGGTACATGTTGTGCGACTCAATTTGATCGAATTTTTATACTACAAAAAAGAGCTGTTCGTTACCTACTGAGACTTAACAGTAGAACTCACTGCCGAGATTTCTTTAAAAGATATAAAATACTAACCCTTCCTTGCTTATTCATTTTGGAATCGGTTTGCTTAATTCGTAAGCACGCACCTGCTCTATTAGAGAGACCTTCTCACAACTACCCTCTCAGAAATACTGAGCACGATCTCTATCTTCCAACCCCACACTCAGAGTTAATTAAAAGATCAGTAATCTACAATGCAAAAAAAATGCATAATCACCTGCCATTTAACATCAAATCCATAATATCTCTGACTTCATTTCGCAGGGCTTTGAAATCATTCTTACTGGAAAGAGCCTTCTACACCGTGAACGAGTTTTACAACACATAATTTTATCCTTATGAACCCCTAGTGTGATAGTTGCCATTACCAACCATTTTTACCGAACTTTGTATATGTATTTTTTTTTAATTGTTTCGTACTTTTTTATTTTTTACTTTGCTTTTTTATTTTTTTACATTATATTTATGAAAATGTTTATAACATAGTACGACTGACAAAGTACATTTCTAATGTACTTCTTTTAGGATTCTATAATATTAATATTCTAAATTCCTGATTTAAATATTATTTTTCTATAATATTTATGATGTGTTTTTGTCTTGTTTTGTTTGTTAATTTTGATGTTTGTAAACTATTTTTTTACAACAGCTTTGTCCACAAAATTGTAAAATTTTTTTTGACAATAAAGCATTTATTTATTTATTTATTTACCATTTAGAGCAGTCTAGCGTTTTTCGCTGAACGTCGAATCGAATCCAGAATGATTTATTTTCCGCTGTTGCAACCACTATTCTAAAAAGAATTAAGCAGAAGATTGACGAGGCGCGGTTCATTGCTATTGTTCTGGACGAAACAATTGATATCACTAATTTTAGCCAATTATCTATAGTAATACGCTACGTTAAAACAGACGGAAGTATTCAAGAGCGATTTTTAGGTTTTAAGAATGTGTCCGAAAACCGTACAGCAGATGCATTATAAACCGTAGTTTATAATGTTACTAAAGAAATTAATGGAGAGAAAAAATTAGTTGCTCAAAGCTATGATGGAGCTGCAGTGATGGCAGGACAATTAGGAGGTCTGCAAGCTAAAGTTCGAGAAACTTTCCCAAGTTACTTTAAGTGGCATGGCTGCTTTTTTTTCCAAGTCAACAAAACGTACACAAGCTTTGGACTCCATTGTCCACAAACGATTGCCCAAAGTAGCTCCTACTGAATGGAACTATAATGGAAGACTTGTGTTAACAGTATCTGAAAATCGTGAATCACTGATTGAACTATTTGAGAATATAATAGAAAGTAATGAAACGTGGGACTCAGAAGCAATAAATAGTTCGAGGGGGTCTTTGCACTGTTTGAAACCAGATTTTAATTTTAATTATTTGTTGAACATATTTTCAGAAATATTTCCGTTCTCCGACAATGTCTTTGATATATTACAAACGACAACAAATGATATTGCTTTTTGCCTAAAAAAAGTGGATGATTTTAAGTCTATGTTAAGCCAAAAAAGAGATGACTGACCTATTTTGGGAGAAAAACGATGACCTTAAATGTAGAGCCATAAGCCAAGCGTCTTCGAACAGATAAGGAGGGAGATGTTCAAACATCATACAGAGGCCTCTTTTATGAAATAATCGATCAAATTCAACAACAAATAAACTATAGATTTAACGGTTTAAATGATTTTAAATTCCTCGAGCTCTGCAATTTTGATGCATTTTAAGGAAAACTTTTCCAGAAGATGCGTTTAGATCTCTTCTTCTTCATTATGGCCAGTTCTTCGACTGAGTGTTACTGCGATCTGAACTAAAAGTAGTTTACGAAACTGATGACATTAGCGCAAGAAATAACGCGAAGGAACTAATGCAATTTTTAAGAGACAAGGAGCTGGAAGATGCCTACACCGAAGTGTCGAAATGGTGTGCATTAGTATTGACAATACCTGTCACAAGTTCATCAGTAGAACACAATTTTTCAACACTTAAACGTATAAAAAACTTCGTGAGAAATTCAGCGGGGCAGAAGAAACTTTCGCATACATCGCTGTTGTCCATTAAAAATAAACTTCTCCAAATATGTCGGAGCATCGACGTTTTTATGATGACGTCATTGACGAATTTGCAAAAAATCATCGAAGAATCGAATTACATTACAAATAGGTAAGTTTCTAAGAATTGCTTCCCGTTCTTAAAATTTCACCGCACGCCCCTGGAGTTTTTTTTATGATTAACAGGCCGAATTCGCGATCTTCTTTGCCGTCTTCTCTTTAACAACGTACAGCTGCGGCACAACATATCCACAATGCCTAGTCTTTACTATGATTTTCATTATCCACGCTTAGCAAATTAAAAAAACGCACATAAACTGAAAAAAAAGCAAGACAAAATTGCTTTACACAAAAAGGTGATAAATATAAACATAAAAGTAAGGTTAGTTCCACAGGCGACGCAAAGCGCAAACGTTTTCATTCTATAACTCGGGCTAAGAACCAGTGTAAACACTTAGCTCAAACGGACAACGCAAGACGCAAACTTTTTCAATCTTTAATCCAGGCTTTACAGTGTATTAATAGAATATATAGACTGTTCAACGGGGAAATAAAAATGAAAGTGTTTACACTTTGGAAAACGTTTAGTGCCTATGTGATAATATGTTCTACTGACATTTATAACAGGCATTGCTGCTGATATGCCTACCTACCGCAAATTCGCACTAGGCAAATTCCATCTTGTTATCACCAGCTAAAATTCTTGTAACGCACGCATATTGAAATCGCAATTAAACTTAAACACGGCGAGTTTACAACCCCGTGTAAATCAACTCAAGTACACCATCGCTGACAGGCGTTGTTGCCAAAGTGATATATCTGCCGTCGGAGCTCTATTTCGTGCATAGTTTTGGTTAACGATTGTATAGAAACATGTAGGCCTGGCACGAATCTAATTACGTTTTGCGTTCGTTTATCTTGGAGATTACGCTCATATTTTATTTAAGTTGCAAATTTTAGTTTGTTTACAGGGTGATCTACATATCTCTGAACAGTATCAACCAGTATACCTCCCCCGTTATGATTTTTTTCTATTTGTTAGGAATAGAGAAGTGTGACCCAATTTAGTTAAGTAATATGTGTTACACATACTGCCTTTTCATTTTTGTTCGTTCCATCATCTTGGGTTCTTACCAATATTTTACATTTTCTTTCTACCTATGCCACACTTGACTTTTGGGCATAATAAAATAAATTTAATAAGTAGTTTTTACATTGACACATACCGTCATTTTGCTACGTCATATTGAATTCGAACCAGTTTATGCCATGTTTTCGCCACCTTAAATTGAAGCCCATATTATCAGTCTTCACCCGCTCCGTTGATTCGAAGATATTTCCCAGATATTAAGTTTCTCACTGGTTTTCGTTATCGATCCTCTTGTTGTTATGTTAAAGTGCTGTATTATTTGGGGTTAGGATCCAGTAAAGAAACAAAAGCCATTTTTTAAAAATGTCTACGTATCCCAACATTATAGTTGCATCCTCAGGACACAGATTTAATGTTCTACATGAAACCCATATTATGAGTCTTTACCTGGTCTGCAGATATTTCCTAACCCCAGGGGTGAAATTTTAAGAAAGGGAAGCAATTTTTAGAAACTTACCTATTTGTAATGTAATTCGAATCTTGGATCACTTTTTGCAAATTCGTCAATGACGTCATCATAAAAACGTCGATGCTCCGACATATTTTGGAGAAGTTTATTTTCAATGGACAACAGCGATGTATGCGAAAGTCTCTTTTGCCGCGTTGAATTTCTCATGAATTTTTTTATACGTTTAAGTGTTCAAAAATTGCGTTCTACTGATGGAATTGTGGCAGGTATTGTCAATACTAATTCACACAATTTCGACACTTCGGTGTAGGCATCTTCCAGCTCCTTGTCTTTTAAAAACTGCATTAGTTCCTTAGCGTTATTTTTTGCGCTAATGTCATCAGTTTCGTAAATCACTTTCAGTTCAGATCGCAGTAACACTCGGTCGAAGAACTGGCCATAATGAAGAAGAAGAGATTTAAACGCATCTTCTGGAAAAGTTTTTCCTTTAAATGCATCAAAATTGCAGAACTCGAGAAATTTAAAATCATTTAAACCGTTAAATCTATAGTTTATTTGTTGCTGAATTTGATCCATTATTTCATAAAACAGGTGTCTGTATGATGTTTGAACATCTCCCACCTTGTCTGTTCGAAGACGTCTGGCTTGTGGCTCTACATTTAACGTCATAGTTTTCTCCCAAAATAGACAAAAGTCATCTCTTTTTTGGCTTAACATGGACTTAAAATCATCCACTTTTTTTAGGCAAAAAGCAATATCATATGTTTTTTTGTTTGTAATATATTAAAAACATTGTTTGAGAATGGAAATATTTCTAAAAATATGTTCAACAAATATTTAAAATTAAAATCTCGTTTCAAACAGTCCAAAAACTCCCTCGAATTATTTATTGCTTCTGAGTCCTACGTTTCATTATTTTCTTATTCTCAAAATAGTTCAATCAGTGATTCACGATTTTCATATACTGTTAACACAAGTCTTCCACTATAGTTCCACCTAGTAGTAGCTACTTTGGAAAATCGTTTGTGGACAATGGAGTCCAAAGCTTGCGTACGTTTTGTTGACTTGGAAAAAAAAGCAGCCAGGCCACTTAAAGTAACGAAAAATACTTTACACTATTTAATGTAAATGATGGACTGGGATAAAACTAATAAAACTTTAATTTAAATGAGCAAAACAATGGACAAACACAGCACTTGGGAAAGTTTCTCGAACTTTAGCTTGCAGACCTGCCATCACTGCAGCTCCATCATAGCTTTGAACAACTAATTTCTCTCCATTAATTTCTTTAGTAACGTTATAAACTACGGTATATAATGCATCTGCTGTACGATTTTCGGACACATTCTTAAAACCTAAAAATCGCTCTTGAATACTTCCGTCTGTTTTAACGTAGCGTATTACTATATATAATTGGCTAAAATTAGTGATATCAGTTGTTTCGTCCAGAACAATAGCAATGAACCGCGCCTCGCCAATCTGCTGCTTAATTCTTTTTAGAATAATGGTTGCAACAGCGAAAATTAAATCATTCTGGATTTGATTCGACGTTCCGCAAAAGACGCTAAACTGCTCTAAATTATTTTTAAGCAATCATCATATTTAGCCATTAAACTAAGTAATTTGAAGAAACCCTTGTTTGGTCATGACCTCTAAATCCCAATTCGTGCTGTCCGAGAAAACAAACAACATCGATAAGTCTTCTTAATATTTGCTTATTTCTATCGACTAGTTCATTGTGTTGGCGGTGACTAATTTCTAACTGTTTATTAAGGGCGTGTTCAATTCTGGTTTTTGCCGAAGACTTTTTCTTTTATGACGGCCTGTAAATGCGCTTTGGACATAATGTGTCTTTTGGCAGCTTTATGGAAATTGTTTAAATCGAAAAAAAAAAGTTTATTTCAGAGACCTTTTTCATTTTCAAAAAGTAAACATGGCCAACAAAATAATTTACTTATATTTTCACACCCTGTTAGCCATTTAAATTATTCGTATTGTTTTTCCGGATAAAAATGTCTAATACAGTTTTTCATTTATTATTATATTTTGTGGTTAAATTTTTCATAGGCGGTTTTGCCCTTCCTTTGGAAATTATTTGAAGCTTATCAGCGAAGTTTATTGTTGAAAATCCCTTTACTATTAAGACACACACCACACATTCACACGCACTCTTCTTACTAAATTCTCCAACATATTCAACGTTATTACCAAAGGCGAAGTTGACGGTAATGCATATCCACGTCCGTATTATTGTCTTCCATATCGCACCATGCACGACGCGACGTACATATCACACAACACACGGAGAGCCGTTCAAACAAAGAACCTACTCTAATGATAGCTTCCGCCACCACTTAAAGCACGCGACTAGAATCCAAAAATTGCAAACAGCCGGTGGAAAGCTCAATAACCTCTGGCTCGATTCACAGGAAATCAAGCATACAGGACTTGGCTGCGGAGAAGCTAGCGGAACGCATAGGTTCTATTCGATATTCTACTGTGGCTGGGTCGGAGTCAAGGCTGCATTTATTATGGGCTTGATAACTAAGATAATATTTTAGCATTTTTAATATAAACTAAATTAATGGTTTCCTATTTCAAAAATTACATTTTAGAAGATGTCTTGTAATACTGCACGCCCCTGCCTAACTCCAAATAATACACCACTATAACAACAAGAAGATCGTTAGCAAAAACCGTATAGAAACTTAATATGTGGGAAATATCTACAACGGAGTATGTAAAGACTGATAATATGAGTTTCATGCAGGATATAAAATCTATATATGTGCCCTGAGAATGCAGCAATAAAGTTGCGAAACGTCGACAATTTGAAATAAGACTTGTTTTTATTACTGGATCCTAACCTCACATAATAAACCACTCTAACATAAAAACAAGAGGATCGTTTACGAAAACCATTTAGAAACCTAATATCTGGAAAATATCTGCGGGTCAACGTAGTAGCTAAAAACTGATAATATGGGTTTCATGCAGAACATCTACAGCACATATATATGTGTCCTGAGGATGCAACAATAAAGTTGCGAAACGTCGACTGTAACACTCTATTTTTTTAACATTTATAATGTACTCTTTTAGTGTTAATTTTTGATAATTGATATGTGCGCTTTATTTAAATTATATATTTATAGTTTAGTTAGATTACACATATCTCAAGCGAAAATTTCATTTGTTATACCGGATTATATTATAATAATTAATCGGTATGTATAGCGACACCTATTATCAACAACTGTCAGTATTCTTAAACTAAAGTAGTTTACCACCCCGTTCTAAAGTAAATTTTTAATGCAAGTTCAAATGTTGTTACTTGGATGGCGATACCTATATCCAGACAATATAATTCATCAACTAAAATTATAAATATTTAAAAATCGAAAACCCAAATAACATCTAAAGATATTTATTTCTTAATATTACTAATAAGTAAAAAAGAATTTAATTTTAGCAGTCTTGAAAACCTGTTTTGCCTCCTTTATGCAAGTTTTGGTCTTTCGATAATCTTGGCGGGATGTTGCATTTTCGACTTCAGACCTCTATTTTTGGGTCCTAACATATCTTTTCTATTGCTGTAAATAATAAAATACTGGCATTAATGCACCGAATTTTTGTTTGCATGTAAGGTGGATATACCTAGGCTTGATTTAAATTAGATTTTGACAACAATACAATATAAATAAATTTGTTCTTTTACCATTAAGAAGGATTTATTCATATCGAAATATTTTAGGCAATTCACAGAAGGCAAAGAATGGTCGAGTAATAATCCAGGGCATAAAAGGGTCTAAATACTCATGCAGTCAGGAGAAAATGATTGAAAAAGGAAATATTTAAGGAAGTAATTTGGTTTTCCAAATACTACACACAACCGATTTAGATATACCAATATGCAACTGCTGCGTAATCCAAGAAAAAAAAGGTATGAATATTTATTTTAAATCCAGAAATTTTATGTGTTTATAGGCCAAAGTTAAGTGAAAGAATTTGTACTAATATTGCCCTTATGTGTTAGATATCCAGGGCTAAAAGGGAATACAATTAATATAAAATAACAAGCATGTATTGGCCTAAAAACATTCTTATACATATCTAAAATAGAAATATGTATCAATGTAACGGTGCTTCATAAACATAAATTCCTACATGTGAGTATTTTATTTAGCAACATGTCTGCAAGATTTTGTGAAGTATACTCCTGATTACATTTCACAAAATCAAGTATGTACAGGGTGTTCCAGCGAGGACTGAACAGGGACCTATTTTCGACCTTCCTTGTATTTTGGAAAAATTCAAAATAGCCAATCGATGTATTTTTTCTTGTAGAATCCAAAAATGTCATCGAAAAAATATTTGAACCAGAAACAAAACAGTTACGCTATGCATCAGGTGTTTTTTAAATGGAATGTATCGTTTTTTATACGATTTTTGGAAAGAGTGATTTTTTTTATGTCCGTTCTGATTAAAAGATTTAATTTTGCGATAGCTGTTTATATTACATTTTAATGTTTTACAAACTAAAATTTTAGCTTCACCTGTTTAAAATATACGATAGGTTGGTATAGGTGATCAAGGTAAAATGACGTTTGAATGCTTTGTCAATAAAAATTGACATTATTTTAATTATTGTCGAAGTCTTCACCTAAAAAATATATATTTGACTCTGATCGAAATGAAATACTCTTTGGACGAGAGACTACAGATTGTTATGCTATTTTACAAGTGCCAAGAAAATGCAAGAAAAGCAAGAAGAAGATTTATTGCAAATTTTCATAGAAATATATCCATCAATACAATTCTAAGGATAAAAAACCTATTTGAGGAAAATAAAACTGTACATGATAGAAAAAGAAATATACAAAGAAGAAGAAATCGAGACCAGGCCATTATAAATTATTTTCAAGTTAATCCAACCAAATCTATTTCGGATGCAGTTCGGGAAGTTCAGTACGGTGGCGGTGTAAGGCGCAGAAGAATTACCCGAGGGACTGTTCACAGGACTCTGAAAATTCATAAATTTAGGCCTTTTCGTATCCTTCCACTTCAGCACCTAACACCGGCACAAAAAGAACTTCGCTTCCAATTTGTTTCTCAAATGGTAATTCGGCAAGAAAACGAAGACCCTGATTTATTCAAAAATATTGTGTTGACCGACGAAGCTACTTTCACAACATCGGGAGTATTCAACAGACATAATAGTCACCACTGGGCCGTTGAAAATCCAAAAAAGTTCCAGACTATTCAATTTCAACGGAGGAATGCATGATGTGGTTCAATTTTTAAATCGGCGCCATAACGAATGGATAGGGCGAAATGGAACATATGCTTGGCCGCCCAATAGCCCCGACCTCTCAGTTTTGGATACATTTCTTTGGGGCCATTTGAAGAACGTCGTATACAGACAACGAAACGAAAATATTCAAGAGATCATGGGAAAAATTGTCGATGAAATAAACCGCCTTAACCAGGAAAATCATATTGTAACAGCAAGTTTAGAATGGCTACAAAGGGGTTATCGATGTTGTTTCGAGAAAAACGGCGGTCACATTGAAAACTTATGTTATTAGTAGTTTTATTTTATTATTTAATAATTATTTTTTATTGAATTTCTTTTTCTATCATGTAAAGTTTTAGTTTCCTCAAATAGGTTTTTTATCCTTAGAATTGTATTGATGGATATATTTCTATGAAAATTTGCAATAAATCTTCTTCTTGCTTCTCTTGCATTTTCTTGGCACTTGTAAAATAGCATAACAATCTGTAGTCTCTCGTCCAAAGAGTATTTCATTTCGATCAGAGTCAAATATATATTTTTTAGGTGAAGACTTCGACAATAATTAAAATAATGTCAATTTTTATTGACAAAGCATCCAAACGTCATTTTACCTTGATCACCTATACCAACCTATCGTATATTTTAAACAGGTGAAGCTAAAATTTTAGTTTGTAAAACATTAAAATGTAATATAAACAGCTATCGCAAAATCAAATCTTTTAATCAGAACGGACATAAAAAAAATCACTCTTTCCAAAAATCGTATAAAAAACGATACATTCCATTTAAAAAACACCTGATGCATAGCGTAACTCTTTTGTTTCTGGTTCAAATATTTTTTCGATTATATTTTTGGATTCTACAAGAAAAAATACATCGATTGGCTATTTTGAATTTTTCCAAAATACAAGGAAGGTCGAAAATAGGTCCCTGTTCAGTCCTCGCTGGAACACCCTGTACCTTTTTGCTGTCAGGGTTTTTCCACTTCCCCTTTTGAAATCAATTCCCCATAGCTTTGTTCTCTGTTTTAGTTGCAAGTTGATTTTTCGGGATAGCCTTTTCAACTATTATTCTAATTATCTAAGTTTTGGAAGCTGGAAGATAGATGTTTGTTTACTATTCGTTTTGACTAGTTCACTATGGGCTATCAATCGCTGCATCCGACATGCCCTCCTTCAGTAGGCGCATGCCAAGATCCCAACTGTTGCCAAGTTTATTCTCAGTTGGTGGCCGTTTGAATTATAAACCAATCAGTGATTGTTTTTCTTGCCCTGCAATCCCTATTTTAAATCATTCCGAGTTCCTCTTGACAGCACTGATGTCACCTGAGGCAATCTAACCAATGATAGTTCGGCATCCGACTTGAGTAAATTCTAGAAGGTACAACGGAGCTGGTTCCAGGAAGGAACTACTTTTTCGCTTCACTTTTCTGGCCTCCTGTAACATCGAAAGGTAGCTTCGTAATAATTTACTTGGGGTTTTGTATTTGTGAATTTTACAATATTTTGTAACCTCCAAGTAATCTCTCTGAGAGGGGATTTTTGGAGCTGAAATTGGACCAGGCCGCCATTTTCCTGCCACGTTCTAAAGAAGTCTTCCTGTCCGGGGCGAACTAAACCCTATTGAATAGAGTCTTAGTACGGGGCTTTAAGACTCACTTTGACGTGGACGAGCAACGTTCCGCCCTATAACTACTAAAGTCCTATCTAGCACCGGTTGCAGTGACGTATCACGCTGGGACTGTGGTGAACTTTTTTATTTCATATTAGTGTATTTTTTTTTGTACACGGTGGCCATTTTATGGTGATACAGTACCTTATCTAGAAAACGGTAATAGTTACGACAAAAAGTTAAATACAAAAGTTGTTTGGATTCAATTAAATTTTTATTTTATTTCACTTTTGTTTATACAGGGTGTTTCGTTTTGACGTGACACATGTCAACTTTCCTAATTTAAATGGGACATCCTACATATTATTACATGTTTCGATTTTACTGTTAATTTGCGAAAGTTTTTATAATAACATCTATATTTGAATTCTTTATCGTTTTTGAGTAAATTGAGTTTTTAGAATTTTTTTTAAAAAAACATATTTTTTAAAAAAAAAAATTTACCTATAAAATTTTAATGGAACTGACTAATATCCTAAACATACATTACTAAGGCGGCTTCAATTCAACGAGTTTCCATGCTACTCTTACCAATTAACATACAGGGTGTTAAAAATGGAGAGCAAAACAAACAGAACTTTAAGTGTAAAAATCTCCTGTTTTTCAAATAGAACACCTTGTATATTTTTATTTCATCTGATTCAGCGTTCAATTGCCTATCATTACTCATATATATGTCCTATACCTAAAATGAACAGTTTCGATTTTATTAGCAGTTTTCTGATTTATCCCGGAATTTTGCCAGTAAATGAGATCAGAAACTAAAAAAATCAAGATAAGCTTAGGAAATAACCTAATGCAATTGTTGACTTAAGTTGACATTTGCTCTGTTTGTCGTTTTTGTCAAATTTTTGCTGCGAAATTTGTTAAAAAATGGCTTTATATAGTTTAGATGAACGTTTGAAATTATACAACTGTTTCATAAAAAATAATAAAAGTCCAGGATTAGCCCTTAGAGAATATTCGAGGGAATATCATAATAATCGAGTTCCCTCCAGGACTATATTTTTTCGAATTGTGCGTGATTTGGAAAATGGTGTCCTTAAAAACTCTAAGAAAAATCGTCCCAATTTTGTCCTTACTAAGGAAAAACAACTGGAAATTTTACTTTATTTCGAAGAAGATGATGAAAGATTCCAAAGAGTTGCTGACAGAGACATTGCAGGTGTCAGTAGAGGAAGTATTCAAAAAACACTGCAGGTGAATGGTTATCATCCTTATAAATTTCTTCCAACTCAATTATTATCACAATTAGACTTTAATGAAAGATTGACTTTTTGTTGTGATATTACGGACCGGCAGTTCGAAAATGTGTTTTACTGGTCTCAAACTAATAAACATCTAATAAAAGCAATTAAAAAACAATGCCGTCAAACCGTAAATGTGTGGTGCGGAATTATTTGCGACCGTATTATCGGACCAATATTTTTTGACAGGTCGTTAAATGGCGAAAGATACTTGGAGCTGCTTAGGAATGAAATCATGCCTCTTATCAATGACTTGCTAGCAAATATTCGAGAAAATATCATTTTTCAGCAGGATAGCGCCCTTTACCACACGGTTGCACCGGTAGTAAATTTCCTTAATCAACATTTTCCATTGTGGATAGGAAGACATGGTTTAATATCCTGGCCACCACGAAGCCCTGATTTAAGCCCTTTAGACTTCTTTTTGTGGGGTGCACTAAAAAATAAAGTTTATAAAAATAGATCTAATAATAGAAATGAGTTAAAAATAAAAATCAGGGAAGAGATCAATAATTTTAATGCATCTAATTCGGTAAGGAACGCTATTCGAAAAATGGAGGCTATTTACACTTCATGTATCGCAATGGACTGTGGTCATATTGAAAATTTTTTATAATCTGTTTTAATCATGTTTAATACTCAGTTAGTTATTAGTTATACCGTGTGGCACAAGATATTTTTTTTGTCTCTCCCTTATTTTCGTAAACATTAAATAATAAGAACATAAATTACATAATATTTCACTTTTATTTTTATTTTCTAACATTATTTATAGTCGCTATCTGTGTTAAGGAAATGAGAATAAGGCTTAGTTTACGACATTTTTATTTTAGCCCACTTCATCTGTTTACTTATATTAAAAAAAAATAGTCAAATCTGAAAACGGCTAATAAAATCGAAACTGTTCATTTTAGGTATAGGACATATATATGAGTAATGATAGGTAGTTCAACGCAGAATCAGATGAAATAAAAATATACAGGGTGTTCTATTTGAAAAACAGGAGATTTTTACATTTAAAGTTCTGTTTGTTTTGCTCTCCATTTTTAACACCCTGTATATTAATTGGTAAGACCAGCATGAAAACTCGTTGAATTGAACCATTAGTAAAGCATGTTTAATATATATATCATTTCCATTAAAATTTTATAGGTAAAAAAATTTTTTTTCAAAAATGTTTTTTTTTAAATCTAAAAACTCAATTTACTCAAAAACGATAAAGAATGATCTTATTATAAAACTTTCGCAAATTAACAGTAGAATCGAAATATTTAAATTAAGAAAGTTGACATGTGTCACTTAAAAACGAAACACCCTGTATAAGCAAAAGTGAAATAAAATAAAAACTTAACTGAATCCAAACAACTTTTGTAGTTAACTTTTTGTCGTAACTATTACCGCTTTCTAGATAAGGTACTGTATCACCATAAAATGGCCACCCTATACATGCATTTAAAAAAAATTTTAGTGAATAGATTTTATCGTTTTTGTTTAATATGTTTTATTTAGCTCACATTTTCTCTTCTTTTTCAGATTTTTTTTAAAATAGCTTCTTAATTTTAAATTACTTTTTTTTTATTTTATAAAAGTATGCCGAACACATCCAGGGGTTTCCAATTTAGGCCGTAATAAATTGGTGGCGCTCACCTTTTTTTTACTTTTAATTTTTTTCCCACGCCCACTCTCCGGGATAAACGAGCTTAGGGCATTAATATTGCGCGCTCTGTTGACCACGAGCTTGTCTCTTGATACTTTTTCCTTTTTTTTAATTACCTTTGCTAGTTTTTTTTTATTTCAGTAAATTAATAAAAATACTTCCTATTTTATTATTTAAAAAAAATAAGAGCGTAGCAATCTTGCACCCTACGGTTATAAACTAGAGCAAGGGTTGCACGACAATTTAAAAAAGCCTTTTGTTTCTTTACTGGACCCCAACCCCAAATAATACATCACTATAACATAACCACAAGAGAATCGTTAACCAAAACCATGGAAACATAATATCTGGGAAATATATCTGCGGAAGAAAGGAGTAAGTAAAGACTGATAATATGGGGTTCATCCAGGATATAGAAACTATACGTGTCCTGAAGATGCAACAATAAATTTGCGAAACGTCGAGTACTTAGAAATAGACATTTATTTTTTTACTGGACCCTACCCCCGTATAATACAGCACTGTAATATAACAACAAGAGATTTGTTAACGAAAATCATTTAGAAACTTAATGTCTAGGAAATATCTGCGGACCTACGGTGTAGGTAAAGACTGATAATATGGGTCTCCTGCAGAATATAGGATCTATATATGTGTCCTGAGGACGCAAATTAAGTTTAGTCAAACTGAAAAGAGAAATAACTGAAGTAAATGTTTTGACAACAAAAAAATTGTGGAAGTGATTGGTGTAGATTTGACTATTTTCGATTATTACATATTAAAAAAAATTAAAATAATATTTAGACAAAACGGTGAAACATGTCAAATGTATTTTATTTTTTGTACACAGATTATCTTTTTATAATGCATAGAGAGAATAGAGCATAAAGAGTCTGAAGTGGAACTCTTTAATTTCCTACGATATCTAAATACTATTTTTCATGTTTTTATACACGAATGTAAGCTGTGTGCGCAATGTAAGCTCAGTGTGTCTTCATATTTTCAATTGTGACTTGTCTGACAAACACGTGTTTAAAAAACACTAAACTAATACGACCCATACAATATAACATTTTCAAATTTATGTATAATTATTTAGTTTATAGTAACACTGAGGCAATTACTAAATTTGGCTAGTTATATAGTTACTGAGTTTCACACAGTGTTCTAACACTATCGTGTCGAATAACTCTACGAGTTGGGTTTTTTCCAAATTTACATATCATACACTTTATAAAAGAAAGTTAATAGAATCTCTATTAATAGGGTGTTACTATTGAAAGTGACATATTTTGAATATTTAATCAGTTTTAGTTAATAAGATACTGGCCTTCTTTATTAATGAAAATAAAAATGTTTTCGTTTACAATAAAATATTCTGTTTTTTTGGTGTCTTCTTTCAGTCCATTTCACTCACATGAATTATGATAAACATATTTACTCTCTTCTTTCTTGTAAATATCAATTTAACACTTTGAGAACACTTGAACCATTAGAAAGTTTCAGTTTACATAGCGTTTTGTTCTTTATCTAAGCTGCTTTTCTTTATGTTTGCTTTGTATGGATTGTTTAATGAACATTTTGCTAATGGTTTTTCATTATTTTAAGCCAATTAGTAATCTGAAACAAAATTGAACAATATAACTTTGCAGTTAATTATATAACCTTTAAAATATCAAGACTTTGATGTAAATTACATTTTACAAACCTCAATATGTTTTATTCATAATTCATTGGATTACATTTTGTAAAGTATTTTCAATTTCTCTAAATTAAGACAAAAGAAATTTGTTTTTGTTTTATTTAAATATTCAATTTCAATTTCAATCTATGTTTTTGGCACTGCACTTCGCAACTTGCCAGGGGTTTATTTAGAGCTGGAGCGACCCTTCCAGATAATTTACACCTTATTCCGGTTTGGAGACGTTGTCGGTGGGATGTCCGGATGGCAAGCTCTGAGCTTCCGGTCACCCCGTGTATTTCAATATCTAATGCATCTTGGCTTCCACTAGATGCCCCTTGAGAGTGCTACTGGTCTCACGAGATAACCTTTTCTTTCAAGCTATCCCCTTACCCCTCCCACTCCCGCCACATAGCGGCCATTACGCTAATATTCAATGTAGAACTGCGGCAGACGAACGGGATAGAATACAGGAACAACTAGGCCTCACACGTTCACAGCGTCTGCTCCCTTTCTAGCGGGGTCGTTAGTTTCCACTCTGAGCGTTTGAGTCTCCCGCTTCCCCCCGAAATAAAGCAGCAAAACCGAACACGTGGAACCACTTATGTTAATAACACAGAAGTCTGCCTTCGACGAGATGAACCGGAAGACTGTTTACAAATATTCGGAATTTGCCTGCCTTTCTCTTCTGTCACAATGGTTTCTTATTTTTCGGCATTCAGCCAGCTTTGACAATGTCTGGTTTTGTATTTCAGTTACGATTTTGGTTCTGCTCAGGAGCAATTCGCCAGCTCTATTCGGGGACACCGAATGTTATCGGGTTCTTACTCCCTTCTACTAGTGGCGCCAGCAGTGGACTCCACTGTAATTATTATTTTATTTTATGGCATTAGGTTGGCATAAGTCTGAAGTGAGGAAGAATGATGGAGGGGAATGTCAAACTTCTTCGGTTTTCTGGAGCTGATTTTCTCGCCCTTTCGATTGGCTCTCCTTAGAGGTGCAACATGTGTCTTTATAAAAGTGCCTTAATGGACCGATCTTTTTTTAGTACTAAAAGTATGTCCTAAGTATAATTTCTTTTTAAAGCGCAGTGCTGTTGAAAGCCTAAGGCCTATTTATGAACATCATCTGGCCCTAAATTTTGGTACCGTTTTGTTTGGTTCCACATTTGATCAACCAAGTGGTAAATCGATTTTCAAATTAGTTTCCTGCTGTGAGCTAAATCGCAATTATCTTTTATAAACAGAATGGCGTCCTGAATTTTTCAGGTTAAGAATTCAAGATATGGTTTTGGGATACAGTTACAAGAGTTCTACAATGGTTTTGGAGTTCCTTCGTGTAAGAGTACGAGGAATTAATTCTTAATTTTTATATTTATAAATTTTATATAAGGTAGCAGAAAGGAAGTAAGTAACCAACCTATTTTTTGTCAAACAGCCTTGGCGAAATACTTTATATTTTTATAACTTGTTCCTTGCGGCAGTTTGGTAAAAAAATGCATGAATTTTTGATTCCCTGTGCGCTATTTAATTTAATTTTCATATTTACATATTTGTGTCATGACATTTCGCCAAATTGAGTAACAGTCAATTAGGTGCCGCCCATTTTAATTTCGAAAGGTGTACCCGAGAACCTGCAACCTACAGCTCTCCGAAAAAATGACTGGCTGCCGTTCGCATGTATTGGTAAGTTCATAGGGACTTTACGCCATAACAATTGTCATTCGATTTAATTTAATTAAAGATAAAGGAATAGACACATAAACTTTTTTGTATGTGCATTCTGGTAAAATACTAACGCTTTTGTGTTTATGATTATACCTACACATTACAGTACATAATCGATAACGGTTATCCTCTTATTCCGCATACCTGATTTCACGTAATAACAATTATCACACATTGCATATCCCGACGACTGCGCCAGAACCAATCTCCATCCGGGCATCTTAATTTGCCAAATAGTTCTGGATTGGCCCCGTTAATAAGGAGAGACGTGTGCTGGAAACCTGGAGGCGCGTTGCAGGATTGATTTATGAATTCTGTATATAGCAAACATACCCTAGGCCAATAACAGATGATGCTGTTCCTTAATTGTTTCTCTTTAGCTATTAACTGGAAGTTAATTATGGATACCTCTTATTTTTTATGACGTTATTTTGGTTATACTTTTTTCGCTGTGTCTTTTTCACTTGTAAATCTACAAAAATTGAAATTGAGGATCGTCCATTTACATCTTATTGTGTGTTATGTACAGGGATTTCCCGTATATTTTGACACACACATACATAGTTTATTATTCAATATAGAAAACAATTTTGAACATAAAAATTATTTTGTTTCACCTGAACCATCGGAATCTGTCAACAAAATAAACCAAAAACAATTGGAAAATAAAAAGTTGAGCATTGATATTGTTATTTTAAATGAATTACCCTGTAAAATACTATTTGAATAAATCTTTAAAGACAACCCAAAAATTTGACAAGAACCCTATCTTAAGAGGCAGTGAATTTCCTTCTAACTATTTTACTTATGTGCATTATCTCCCACTTTCTATCACATTCCCTCTTCGGGCCGAACCAACTGACTTTAACCTTCAATATTTTTTTCTATCTTGAATAGTAAACTCTGCAATTGCCTGGAAACGTGGCATTTACGTTTAAAAAGTCAAATACACTGTAAAGCTTTCACAGCTGTGGTCAATTAGGAAATTAGAAATTAGAAAGGGATTCGACCGCGTCAAAATGGGATCACTTTCCGACGTTTCGCCTTCGATTGCACGTGGTATCTTCAGGGATCTTTAATTTACGAGATCGGAACAGAATGAATGAGCTGAGAGAGACCTAGGCCGTCTATTTATAGTCGACCTGTGTTTACCGAACTGTAACCCGATGTAACAATCGATTTCCACGTATGATGTAGACTGAAACCCGTATTTCTGTTAAAATCGTTATGATGCTTATAAATTTCAATAGATTCTCTAATTTTCCGTTTACAGAATCTCGAAACCGATGCAAGAACTTTGGTTTCTTTTACATTTATGACATGTCCAATGGAATGTTTCTTTCTAATACATCGTTCTTATTCCTATAGACATCACCACATCGGTTTTGGGAGTCTACAAACGGAGAATTAGAGACAAAGCAACTTATAACTAGCAACCAAATTGAAGCAAACTATTATATAAATCTAAATTGTCGGGTTAAACAGCAGTGTAATAATATTATACATAATATGTCATGTCAATAATTTAAAATATAACAAGCTAGTAAATAGTAAATAAAACAACAGGCAAATAGTGAACGATAACACTGGCTATACTTAATACAGGTAAACATTTAATTAAAAGATAACAAAGCTCAATATCGCATTTTTAAAAGAAGAACTGAAACACTATTACATAACATAAAAAAACAGTTACAAAAAGCCAGACTTATACATTTAAAAGAAGTCATTATAATATTCTCCCAGATCGTAATATGTTCTTTCAACTAGTAATATTTTAACAATGTTTTAAAATATCTCGATGTAGGGTTTTCTTTGACGGCAACAGAGAGGTGATTAAATATTCTCATACCCTTAAAGATAATAGATTTTCAAGTTGTTAAGATAGAAGATGGAATGGGGGTCCAGTATAAACGAAGATGTTAAAGTTAGAATTCTTTTCTATGGCCCCCAGAATACTATTCCATACCGCAGGTGCGATTCCACCAGAGAGTAATAGACTGTTCTCGCTGGAGTGATACCAATCTCCCGAGACATCAAATGAACAGCATAGCAACCAGAAGCCACCCTCTTATTTAGTAGGTGTATCCTGATTTTGGCAACATTTCATTTGCATTGGACCAAGCAGCTAATTGGTAATAGTCAGTTTAGTAATAGAATCAGATAAATTATATAAAATAACAACCATTCCATTTTTTATGTTAATTAAATTGTGCTAATGCGTCGAAAATAAAAAAACTTGTGATTTGCCTTATAAGACATACAAACAATTGAAATACAAAATATTAGAATATAAAAATTTAAATGTCATGTTTACAGGCAAACAGGGTCTGCATAGGGATTTTAATAACCGTTGCACAGACTCAGACGCTTTCTGAGTCAATGTAATGCAGCTCTTAGAAATTTGAAAAAAAAACAACGAGATTCAAAATTTATAAATAATAATGAGCATTAAAACTAAGCTTATTACCAAAAAGTGAATATTAAGAATGAAGTGTGAGAACAAAAACAAACAAAACAATATCAATATGTTATAGTTGTACAGCGGACATCAGGGGGCTCGGAATGCAGGAAGCATGCGCGGGCGGACACTTGAGAGGATGTGACTAGTATTATAGTTATTATTAATTAAATTCTATTATTTGTTAAAAGTTGGGCGAGTGCCGCAAAAATTAGTGATATCAGTTGTTTCGTCTAGAACAATAGCAATGAACCGCGCCTCGCCAATCTTCTGCTTAATTCTTTCTGGATTCGATTCGACGTTCCGCGAGAAACGCTAGACTGCTCTAAATGATTTTTTAAGCAATCATCATATTTAGCCATTAAACTAAGTAAATCTTGAAAATTTCCTCTATTTGAAGAAACCCTTGTTTCGTCACGTCCTCTAAATCACAATTCGTGCTGTCCGAGAAAACAAACAACGTCGATAAGTCTTCTTAATATTTGCCTTTTTTTATCGACTAGTTCATTGTGTTAATGGTTTCCTATTTCAAGAAGATGTTTTGTAATTTTTTTTGGAAAAGCACTGCTTCCCTTACTTCCATGGACTGCACGCCCCTGCCAGTGGCGTATATAGAGATTGCTTTGGGGGCGGGAAGGGAGGTGTCGAGACGAAGAAAATTTTGAACAATCAATAAAAAAAGGTCTTTAATTTTGTTTTTATCTAATTTAGCGGAAATATTACAAACAACAAAAAAAACTCTGGGATCTAACCTCCATCAATCCCGATAAAAAGCTCCTTAGTAGTTCTACTATTTCAGCTTAAATGTGCCCCAGTTTTAACACCCAAACCTCCCCTTATGTACGCCAATGACATCCGCAAATATAAGTAAATTACTCACTAAGACTTATGATTCTCAAGTACATTTTTTCTTATAACTCTTATTTTTTTTAAGTTTTCTTGGTTACTTTATGATGATAAATATGGTTTCTTAATTTTCCAAAGCTGAGGCATACCGAGAGGAGGTTTTGGAGGTTAACCCCCATTCTCAGAGCCCAAGTCTAAAATAATTATAAAATCTTCCATCTCATTTTCGATCCATAAGCTCCGGAAGAATCATTTACGTAGAAACTCGGAAATACACCTTCGTTTGTCATCAATGTTGACAACGCGTAGAAGTAAAAGTTTTCCCCCAAAAGCTAATTTCTCGGTGGGCTACTGCTCCAAAACTGTAAAAGCTGCCGTTCCATAGACTCCAAAAAAAGGAATAGTCCCTTTTTGTGTAAAAATCACGATTGTGTCCTTTTTGCATATTTTTCTAAATTATTCTACTTATCCTTGTTATATTTACCACAGATTATAAGTTTACTTAATCAATTAAATTAAAATAATATAAAGTTAACAACTGATAACGCAAAACTATACACCGCGCGGCACAGATACGAATCCATCAGATTATTATGCTCGCATCGACCATCGGGTTCTCTTCCTGAAAACCGAAAAATCTCCGATCGCGGGCCCTCTCGTTCGCTCGCTGAAACGGCTGAAGTCGCTGAAATTCGGCGCCCTGTAGTAAAATCCCGGCTTTTTGGTGGGGAGGAATCATTCAGGATCCATCCCGGTACGGCGATTTCAGTCGTCTATCGACCCTCAGAGTTAGCAGATGTCGGTTAGCGTCGCGACACTACGATAATATTACGACAAGCCGACGTTAAATCGCGATAATTTTTCGTGTTTGGACAGAAAATGGATCGGACTTTGGCAAAACGTTGCTAGGGACTGTGAGAGTGATCGTTGCGATCTAGAATAATATCGTTTTTGTGACAGTTTGTTTGAGGATATTGTGATAAAATAATAGAATTGTGTATGTGAGATTTTCTTCCGGTGGGTTATTAACGTCATTGCAACTGATAATTTATAACTATATGTTTCGCAGGGCTAGCTTATTAGTTTATGCTTTCCCAAGAAGAGTTTTTTGGATTATTTTTTAAAATCGTTTTTTAGACAGTAACTTAAAGGAGGAGTGTATTGGTGGTGACTGTGTTTATGTTTTGTTTTTACCTAAACTGTACCAGTTGAAAATGACGAAAATGTGGCTGTCCTCCTGTTTGCTGGTTATCGGATGTATCCAGATTATAAAAGGTTCGTTTTTCTAGTGTTCTTTAATTTAATTTTAACAAGAATTAGGTAGAGAAGGGTGGAATTAAACTACTTTATATGAGAGAGAAAAATAATGAAATGGCTTGTGTTTTTTTAAAATGTAAGTGAATAAGTATTGAACTATTTAGCCTCTAACTTTTTGTCTCAAAAAGCAGCAATTATGTTAATTTGTCGATCTTCGCTTTTCTATAAACTTCAGTTTATATTTTGTGTCCACTCTTAATGCTATCACAGCTAGTGTTTCCCCTTGAAGTGTAGTAATATGTCTTTTAAGTGATATTTTTTTAATATCTGTTTTAAGTTCACAGTTACATGCTATTACAACTTATATGCTAGATTATTCTGCAGTATTTTTAAAGTTTAAACTTGCGACAAAGCGAAGATTTGCGCGAAAGCACTATGATTTTTTGTTTTTTGGTAAAACTAACTAGGCATTTGTTTTTATTAGCAACCATATTTGCCTACAAGGATTTGCAAACCTACCTATTGAAAAGCGAACTTTTTGTTTAATGAGTATAGAAAACATTATATCGCAAGAAAACTCTACTATGTTATTAAAAATGTATTATTAGCAAGTGGAAAGAAAGTATCACTTATCTGAGATGCAAAAAACTATCAAAAAATGGAAAAAGAAAAAGTGTATCCACAAGTTTTTCTAACCATGGAATTCCGGGTGATGTCACCGAACGAAAAAATATGAAACAAGAAATATTAAAAACGCAAAAAAGACTTTTAATCAAGTTTCCAAAACTTGCAGTTGATAATGAAAATGATTGGTAATACAAACGATGTTTTTGACAGTCTTCTCTTCATTTCTCCTGATATTGACAAGAACTTAGTAAATTGCTTTTTTGTAATTTTGAAAATAATCATAAGAAAAATACGAGTTTGTATAGAACTGTATTCATGATAACAGACCTTATATATTATAGCATTCGTGACTGATACAACTAAAATAGATGATTTCTCCGCTGGTACGCTTTTTAGAACAAGTTTTTGAGTCTGGAAATAAGAGGAAATAAGATAAGAGAGACTAAAGTTGATTTGGTCAGAGTTTTTTGAGGATATTGTGATAAATTAAAGGAATTGTGTTACTGTGAGATTTCATTCCTGAAAAATTCTGGTAGGTAAATTAAACTACACATTTAAAAGTCCTATTCGAATTACTTTTTAAAATTATTTTTTGGTCTGGGACGGTGACTGTACCCACCCTTGTTTGCGAAGCAGGAAAGTGATTAGTGATAAACTGGGTTTACGTTATTATTTTAAACTAAACTGTGCCCATTAAAAATGACGAATTTCTGGCTGTCCTACTGTCTGCTGGTTATCGGATGTATCCAGATTATAAAAGGTTTGTTTTTCTCTCGGTATTTCTTTAGTTTTTTTTCTGTATTCCATTTTCCATTTCAACAGACAGGTACAAGAGATTAGAGACTGGGCGCATTCCTATCGATAAGTACATCTATCTTAGGTAATAAAATTTCAAAATTGTTAAATAAATAGCTGTGTAAATTTAACTAACATAACTTTAAATGAATTATTAAAGTTAGTTAAGAGACGGGTAGACTTCAGTTGCTATCACCGAAATATTTTTAAAAGATCAAAGAGTACCGTAAGAGAAAATTGCCCAATCTACCGTCAGTTTTTTTTTAAGGAACCGAAATTATAACATAATTAGAATCAAGGTATTAATTTTAAGTTCTGTTCACTTTTTGGTCTCCAAGACAAGTTTTTTCCGAGGTGTTCTCTACGAGTTTAATACACATATCAGAAAAAATAGAATTGCAATAAAAACAAATATTATGTATGGTCCTTAACCCGAAAAATATCATAAACATTTTCTATTAAAAAACCTATAGAGCATATCACTGAAATGTATACCAGTTTCATTTACATAGATAGATTCCTATAGATGAATTATGTTATGGTAAAACGGAGGATAAAACATTTACCGACATAATTTCTTCAAATTTTAACAAGTTTATTATATACAATTAAATACTCCAAGCAAATTAAATTGAATGTGCTATTGATAGTACAAATTTGCGCCACAAAAAAGAAAAAAAAATTAAAAAAGAATGGTAAGTTTTTTAATGATAACCATCTCTACAAAATATTAATTCGAATATTAACAAAAGAAGCACCAAATGCTTTTTGTCAATATGCATTTGATGCGATGACCATATTATCTTTAAGCTAACTTGAGCAAATTACTTTTTTAAGACTAATTAAATAGCTAAATTATTAATATCAGTAAAAATTGCAATAAAGTCGAGATAAACAACAACAATAAATTATAAGCCAAGCTCAAAGCACTAATTCGAAAAACTGGCAAAAAAAAACCAAAAAATTAGCAAGATGAAGAGAATTTAAAAACATTTGAAACAATAAATATTGTAAGAAAAGTTTTATTAATGTTCCTCTGAAGGTTCCTTGTTTAGTTACTAGAAAATTATATAGTTAAGTTGAAATTTAGCTAATTATTTAATTGTGTGACGTAAAACTAGCATCTAGACTCGCATCATCATTCATAATACAATCCAATAATTAAAACAAAATATATTTCTGAAAGGTTACCGGAGTTTGAGGCAATTTTAAATCACATTTTACAACATACGAGCTTTAAAAAGATCACAATTATACAATATGATACTAGTTTTCTTCGAGGTTTTCTTTTAGGCTCACTAAGACAATATACAATATATGTTTGCTTACATTTGTCTCGACATTTGTATATGATTTACTGTTCGTTATATAGTCAGATCACGAATATCTATATCATACAAGCCGGCGCTATTGAACACGTTAACGAGGGCAATTCTCATACTTAGAACTTATTTTATATAGTTTGCTAATAGAAATTATTGATAGATGTTTCTAGCAGAGATATTCTGGTATTCGACTTTTGAATGTAATAATGCTAGGGAAATATGTGATTTTAAATATTCATGTATTATGATTATTTGTTGATTTCTGTCATGCTTTTGATACAGTCAAACGTGACTTGCTTTTGACAAAAGTGAGTCTCTTTGGCATTAGACACTTATTGGCTGCTTATTTATTGTACGCTGTTTAAGCCTAAATCATAATAAAAACGTGTAAGTCACTAAACTAATTTAGTTTAATATTTTCAAAGTTGATACATTTTTGCTTCTTCGAAATTCTATTCTCCAAAAAACTATTTAGGTGTGACTCGTAGCAAAACAAATCTGGTAAGAGCTTTATGAAAAAACAAAACAATGGCTTTTTTATATAGTCTTAGCTTTTCTGATTTAGTTACCATAAAATTACATAGTTAAGTTGAAATTTAGCTAATTATTTAATTGTGTGATTTAGAACTAGCATCTAGTCTCGCATCTAGTGTATGTAACACTATTATTAAGGTGAATCGCATTCATAAAACAATCCAATAATTAAACCAAACATATTATTGATGGGTTAGCAGATTTTGGGGCAACTATAAATCATATTTTACAGCATACGAGCTTGAAAAAAAGGTCACAATTATTTGCGATGATACTAGCTTTCTTTTAGGCTTAATAAGACAATATACAATATATATTTGCTTAAATTTGTACATGATTTACTGTTTGTTATATAGTCAGATCACGAATATCTATATCATACAAGTCGGCGCCATTGAAGACGTCAACGAGGATAATTCTCATATTCAGAAGTTATATAAGGCTATATAGTTTGCTAATAAAAAGACCAATTCTCCATTCTCCAATTATTGATAAATGTTTCTAGCGAAGATATTCTGGTTTTCGACATTTGTATGTAATAATGCCAATGAAATATGTGATTACATTTTCAGTATCTTACAAATAAGCGTGTGTTACTATGTTTAAATATTGGTGCTTTAAATACAAATAATCCTCGGAATATTCATGTATTATGCTTATTTGTTGATGTCTCTCATGCTTTTGATACGGTCAAACATGGATTGCTTTTGAAAAAAGTAAATCTCCATTGCATTAGACGGCAAAGAGAAGATAAAAACCGACTTATTTCTTGCATGCTGGTTAAGTCTAAATTATAATGAAAATGTGTAAGCCACAGTAAAACTAATATACTTGTTCCAAATAAAAAGAAAAACGTTGTCAACTTCTTGCTTATTCAAAAATTCTGTTCTCCGAAAAACTATTTAGGTCCAACTCGTATCAAAACTAATTTGGTAAGAACTTCATTAAAAAACGAAACCATGGCTTTTATTTTTCCAAAAATAAACTTGTTGTTCGATATATAGTCAGATCAGGAATATCTATATCATACAAGTCCACGCCATTTAAGCCATTAACGAGGACATTTCTCATACTTAGAACTTAGATCAAGCCATATAAATTGCTAATAAAAAGGCCAATGCTCCATTCTCCAATTATTGATAAATGTTTCTAGCAAAGATATTTTGGTATTCGAGTTTCGAATGTAATAATGTAAATGAAATATGTGTTTCTGTTTTCAGGATCTTACAAATAACCGTGTATCACTATGTTTTAATGTTGGTGCTTTAAATACAAATATTCCTCGAGAGATTCATGTATTATGATTATTTGTTGATGTCTCTCATGCTTTTGATACAGTCAAACATGAATTGCTTTTGGAAAAAGTGAATCTCTATGGCATTAGACGGCAGAGAGAAAATAAGAGGTTGCTTATTTCTTATACGCTGTATAAGCCTAAATTATAACGAAAACGTGTAAGCCACAGTTATGGCTTTTTATTTTTTTTATATACGTCTGAGCCTTTCTGATTTAGTTTCCATAAAATTATATAGTTATAAATTTAGCTAATCATTTAATTGTGTAAAATAGACCTAACATCTAGCCCCGCATTAGTATATATGACATTATTGTTAAAGTGAATCGCATTCATAAATCAATCCAATATAATTAAAACAAAATATATTCTTGATGGGTTAGCAGATTTTGGAGCAACTATAATGATATTTTACAACATACGAGCTTAAAAAAAGGTCAGAACTATTTGCGATGGTACTGGTTTTCTTTTAGGCTTAATAAGACAATATACAATACAAGGTGTCCTATAATTAATAGTACATAGCAAAACTGCAAGTTCTTTGGGTAAAAATATTGCGATTTAACAATACTTTGCTTAGTCGAAAAGTTGACATTACCCAAGATACAGGGTGTCAAAGTTGTAATTTCAATTTAGTCTTTTTTTCACAATTTATGAACAGGGTGACTGAACGGCATGAAATTCGGTGGTTTCCCGAACCGAGAAATTCAAATCTGTGCTTAGCTTTGATGCTGCTTGTAGAGGGCGCCACTTACAGTGCGTTAATTCTCTTTAAAATACCGTAACTTTACTTAACCTAAATGTTAAAAATTATGTATTTTCCACTTCTTCTACGCAAAAAAGGTATACTTTGTAAATGTCGCTCAGAATGGCCGTTTGCAAGATATTTGCGTATCAATTAATCAGTTCCACCTTTTCAAATTTAAAATTTTTACTAAAAGTTTTTTTAAAACAATAATTATTGAAATGAAAAATTTATAGAAAATAAAAATATTTTTATTGAAATTGGCTGCAACAATAATAAAAATGAAAAAATAACTCTTTTTTAAATTTGTAACAATAACGCGAGTTTATGGCTATATCCCACTTAATTTATACGAAAATATCTTGCAAACAGCCACTCTGAGGGATATTTACAAAGTATACTTTTTTGCGTGGAAGAAGTGGAAAATACATAATCTTTAACATTTGGGTCAATACACCTTGACACAAAAAAGTTACGTTATTTTAAAGAGATGTAAATCCCTCTACAAGCAACATCAGAACTAAGCACAGATTTGAATTTCTCTCTTCAAAAAAACCACCCATGTCTCAATTTGATGCCTAAATTATAATGAAAACATGTAAGTCACACTAAAATAATTTGGTTGCATTCAAATAAAAAGAAAAACAGTGACAACTGTTTACTTCTTCAAAATTCTGGTCTCCATAAAACTATGTAATTATGTCTAACAGCAAAACTAATTTGGTAAAAGCTTTATTAAGAAACAGTTTTGACTTTTTGTTATATTCTCGAGATTTTTCTAATAATAAACTTGTTCTGTTTTACAGCCGAAATCGTAAGTGATGTTGAAAATAGTAAATTATAAGAAACTCGGTAGGAAACCAAACAGAATATTTTTAATATATAAGTAAAATGCCTCGTAAAATATTACAAAAGTGATTACGTTTCCAAAATCCACTGTCCGTCACAAAAATCATAAGGCTGGTAGAGAAGCCTCTTGATACAATTTTTACACCAATAAAATAAATGTAAAAAAATATTTTTTTTAGAAAGCTTTTTTCTAGGCTTTTATTTGTAAACTATTGAACTGAAAAGTAAAAAATAATGAAAACTTATATAAACATAGAACTTTTAAAATTTGAATATTATTTTTTAAAAGCCTGAAGCTTTATTTCAAGTGTGAGGACGTCTCACGCCTCAATCTTTAAGAAAATATTTATATTTTTAAAAATACTGTGTTTATATCAGTTTAATTATTTTTTACTTTCAGTTCAATAATTAATGGATAGAAGTTTTTTTTCGGATTTTTACAGTAATTTTATTTTGGACTTTTTAGCATTATTTCTTACGAATCCAGTATAAGACACTTTTTAGCATTACTTTTTACGCACCCTGTATAAGTCATTCACGACTGGACACCACAATATTGTATTAACATCAGGTTTATGTATATATACTAGATTTTAGTTAATTCCGATAACGTGAACTGTTTTGTAGTGTTTAGAATTATTTTTTATCCATCCTGTATAAAACATTCAGTTACCAAATCTCAGTCAATTCCAATCACGGGTACTACTTAAGAACCTACTTGGAAGATTTGAACCAAAGATACTTTTTTAAAAACTACTACTGCCTTTCCTTGTACCTACCTACCACACAATTTTTGTATAAGACATAATATATAACGCATAAAATACTTAAATTAATAGATAACCTCGAAATAAATAAATAAAAAAAAACATCTGGTATAAAGGAAGTGTTATTTTTGCAAGAGCTTTAATTTTTTTTTCTGTAGCAGATGTATGTGACTTTTTTATTATACATTGACTTTTTACATTGAAATCATGACGATTTCTTTGATTATCATTTCGATTTTTTGTACATCTGTTTTATAAGTGAAGTATTGTTATTATATTTATAAGGCATATGGTGCCTGATGTCATAATCCGAACTTATACAGTGAAATAAGAAAATTACTATTTTATAGAACTGGTGTAACCATAAGGCAGTACTACTCAAAAAAATGTGTACAAGGGCTTACAAGTCTTTGTGAATTATAAGTGACGTCCGAATGAATTATAAGTCTCTTAGGAGACTTATCAATTAATTAAAAGTCTCTTATTAGATTTTAGGCAAATTTGAAGTCTTTTTAGGTAATTTTAAAGTCTTTAATGTGGCTTAGAGTAACTATGAAGTATTTTCTTGGCCGTTAAGTGAATTTTAAAGTCTTCTAGAATATTTTAGGCCACTTCTATAAGTTCGCTTTTAGGTCTTTTCAAGGATATTTTCTAGAAATAATCTCGAAAATAACAATAATCAGATTTAGATTTTGGCACTTGCTAATGAATTGTAGTATCGTTTATCTAAATATTCGGGTGTGCCTCACTTGGGGCGTGTTTGAAATTTTGACTGAACTGGAATAATTTTTTAGATGGTATTTGCTAATGAATATAAAATGTTTATATATTTTAAAATTATTTAACTATGGATTTATATTGATGTTTTGTTTTGTTATTTAATAACCTTGTTTATCGTATAGGGGGGCTAAAATTTTATTATTCAATTTTTACAATATCTCTTCAACCAAACGAGTTATTAATTAAAATAATTCCATTGTCAATGGCTTTCAAAAATATTTCCCTAAAAACTGTTTTCTGGTTTGTTTTAAACTCCACCCTTAAGTGGGTGGAATGGGACAAATTTGTGTTATCCCTTTTCTACAATATCTCTTGCACTCAATGCGTTTTTAAGACACTACTTCGTCAAAAACTTTCACAAATATTTATCTAAAAACCAATTTCTGAATTTTTCAAAATTCATCCACCTGAGGTAAAAATGAGGTAAATATTGTTACTTTTTTTACAAATTCTCTTCACCAAAATAAATTTTCTAAATTCTCTTATGGCCCACGCCATTTTCATAAAATACTTAAACTAATAGATAACATAGAAACAAACAAAAAAAACATCTGCTGTAAAGTGTTATTCTTTACTTTTAACATTACATTTTTGACGTTTTCTCTAATTATTAATTCGATTTTTTGTACATATGGTTTGTAAGTGAAGTATTGTTATTATGATTTAAAAAGCATATGGTATATGATGTCATAATCCAAATTTATACAGTGAAATAAAATAATTACTATTTTATAAAATTGGGATAAACATAAGGTAATACTGCTCGGGTTACATTAAAATAGACCCTAAAAGAACGGTATAGTGAAATTGATAGCCAAAATGTTATGCCCTCTGTAAAATCAAGCAGCTGCCGATAGTTACGTACCTAATAACATCTATTCAAATTATTCCATTTTAACCACAAAAATTCTGCTACCTGATTTCAAAATACGTCCACCTTTTTGCTCCGCACCCCTGCCTGCCGGTTTCGGAAAAGACGATTGTCACCTAAAAACCTTAAATCATACCCTGATACTTCTTATACAATGATAAAACACCTTTTGACTTCATTGTAGGTTTAATGTCTCGAAGCACAATGGCCGGGACACATCCTGTAGGTGTAGTTGTTTAGTTGGTCGATGGTTCTGGGAAATATATGTATGAGGATTACATTGAGACTTTTGAAAGACTTTTTGTAAGAGACGTGAAATATAGTTTAGTTTTTGAGAGATTTAGATACTAAAATTAATATCAAATGCAATGTAATATCGTGAAATAAAAAAAACTTGAAAAACGATACAAAATATTAGATTCAGTTATGTACAATTTTATTATCTTCTACAGAGTGAGACATCAATCGTATAGGATCACATATAATAATACTTCTCCATCATATTGGAGCCGCGACAGGGCCGTATTTAGGATCTGTGGGCCCCTAAATAATACAGCAAGTTAAAAAATGGGCGACTCAGGGAGTCGCTTGAAAATATATTGAAATCTAACCTACAAAAATTGCATATTAGAGCATTTTTCTAACTAAACACCAAATAAAAATTGCTAATTAAAAATACTATTGAATCGTCGAGCATTTTATTATAAAGTACCTATTTAGAATATAATGAAATGGTGGTCTCGTTAATATTAAAGGCATAAATAGGAACAATAGACACAAATGGACGTATTCGGATCTAGATTCTGCAAGAGGGCCTGTAGCGCATTCGGAAGAAATACCCGTTCCATCATTCAGCAGTCTACCCGAACTGACAGAAGATGATACAGAAACATCAACGTCTGACGAAGTTCAAAGAATTCAATCAGAAAACGACAGCGAATTTGAAGCAGATTTAGCAACTCCGCAGTGTTTCAATCAAGAAGAACTAAACGATCTTGAATCTCTCAAAGGAATCCGCTGAATTACTTGCATCCAGATTAAAAGAAAAAAATGTACTTTGTCCAGGTACTAATATTACATTTTCTCGTAAGAGAGATAAGGATCTGCTGCCTTTTTTCGCTCAGGAAAATGACTTGGTATTCTGTAACAATATAAAAGGGCTCTTAGAAAAAATTGATTTACCTGAATACACTCCAGATGATTGGCGCCTTTTTATTGACAGTTCAAAACGTAGTTTAAAATGTGTTCTTTTACATAACGGTAACAAATATGGCTCAATTCCTATTAGTAATTCTACTACCATGAAGAAAGAATATGAAACAATTGCATTAGTTTTTAGAAAAATTAAATACGAAGAAATCAGTGAGTAATTTATGTTGATTTAAAAATGGTTAACTTCCTCCTTGGAGAGCAAAGTGGTTATACAAAATATCCTTGTTTTTTGTGCCTTTGGAACAGCAGAGCTAAAAATGAGCACTAGGTTAACAAAAATTAGCCTTCAAGAGATGTCATGGTTCAAGGAAATTAAGTTTAACTTAAACTCTGACGTTTGCAATAAAACTTTGTAGTAAGTCATGAAGAATTAGTTTGAGGTCAACTTCCAATTTTCAAGAAAAAATAAAATGGTATTTTCAATTCTTTTGTGCTTTTTTTAAGTTAGTTTTTATTTTTTATGTATTGTTTCATATCTGTTAAAGGTTTATTTAAATAAAAATATAATAAATATAATATGATAAATTCTAAGCACTTAGAAAAAAATATTAAGTAAAATAATTTTTTATTTACGTCTACTTTCCTTGTGTGAATGACTTTGCTAAAACGGATTTTACCAGAATCCTCTGTTGTTGTTTTGTCTCGTTTCTCATCGCTTGAGAGAATAAATTCATAGCTCGTTTCGTCGGCGTCTTTGTGTCACTTAAACCGGAGACAAACGTCAATCATGGTATATTTAACTCGTTAGGACTTCTTAACTTGCTTAAGAGCTAATAATGAACTAACTATATGGATTTGGCCTGATTCAAGTAGCCAGTGGTTTAGGTATAAAATAACGGAATTTCTTTAGAAATAAAAAAGTTACGGCCAACGAAAAATCAAATGACTAAATTAATTAATATATTTACTGTTATTAATTAATAACACAGGTCAGAAGCTTCTGCTAATATTATAATTAATATTTCCCTGTCTAGTTGATGAAATTTCGCAAGGTATTCATAAAAATCAACATTTGTTAAATCGGGAGATCATGCATGTCAAAATGTTGGTGGATTTTTCATTATGAATATTTCCGTAACGAGACTGTAAAGATATCTATTGTACAGGGTGTAACGACATAGCGTAGAACATTTTTTTAACAAATAGTTTTTTTTTCGTAAAAATTTGATTTATTTTTACTTATTGACGTGTATTTTTTCACTCCATTTCTGTTTTTTAATAAATTAACATTTATTTTCCTATGGTTTTAGAAATTAATTTAATTATAGTTGTTAGTAATTATTGTTGACACATACACACGTTCTAATATCACTTAAAACATTAGGTAAAGTGCAAAATTATTTAGCAATATTGCAAGTCTATATCAGATATTTTAATTAATTTTTGCCATAACAGAAGCATCTAGCGTTAAGAATTTATTCTTAAAAAGGATACCTCGTTCGTGTTCAAGTATACAATAACCAAATCAATACTCCTGAAAGAATAATTCATTTACTAGAATATAAGAGAACCATTAATCATGTTTTACAAAACAGGCTTTTAAAAAATAGTCATGATTATTTTGCAATGACATAATAGGGAAAGATTTGGACTGGTAAGTCTGATTTATTGTTCACTTTATTAGGTACTAGACCACGAATATTTTTTTTTCATGCCTTATTGAATAGATATCGGTATTTGTTATAGGTTAGTTATTGCAACAATAATTTGAACTAATGAGAAGACCAGTTGCTTGATTTCATGCGGTGAAAATATTCTGAAAATATTCTATGAAAAACTCTCGTGCGTTTCAAGTATTTTAATAAAGTTTAAATAAAACCAACAATGAAATTAAGTGGTTGTGGAGAGATACATTGTTTAGTATACATAGTATCCTTGTTTATTGATACCAAGAACATACATTATATAAATAAGTAATGCATGATTTTTGCAGAAAATCACATAGACGTTATCAAAAGCAATTATTTATGAACAAATTAATATAAATGATACATTTTGCTCGAAAAATTGTAAATATCACTAATTTAACTGAAGAAAATTGTTTATGTAACAGGATTGAAGAAAAATATCAAAACAATTTAAATTTTTTGTGCTCCAAATATTGTTTTGTTTAAAAAAAAATTAGATAAAACCGTCGTGAAATTC
>JAUTXW010001654.1:310000-359798 GCA_030620095.1 Kuschelorhynchus macadamiae | reverse complement strand
AAACATAAACATTTTACATATTGTTAGTTCATACCTTTTTTATACATTTCATACACAAACTGGAAGTACAGTGCACAAAATAGATATTTATTCTAGTAAATAATTAGGGACAGTTAGTTTATTATTTGCACTGTACATCATCGAGGTCGAGCATGTCAATTTGCAGTGTTTGCACTCTTTAATAATATACAATATATCCCCGGTTGGACGAAACTATACCTGTTAACATTATTATTTTGCATTTTAAGAGAAAAGTTCATTCCTCGCAGAAAAATTTGCTTGCCTTAAAAAATAATATTTGAACGTGAATTAGTTACACAGGGAGTTTAAAAAAAGAAAATATTCAGAAATCTATATTTAGGTATATGAGAAGTTGAGATGGAAAAATAGAGAGATGTGTTAATTCCGTGGAGGAAATGTCGGTTGTTGGTTAATATAAAATGTTATACTAATTACATTAGATGCACTAATTAAGAATATTTTTATTTAAAAATTGTTCGTATGTTTGTTTTTTGACCAACTATAATAATCATATTCCTTTCGTACACTAAAAATACCAAATTTTATTAAGTAAATTCAAATCTATATAGACTAGGAATTTCTTTTAAAATAACCTTTATTTAAAACATAATTCAATAACTATAACATATTGTTTTTGGACAACCTGTATAACTAATTTACATTTCAATATTAGTTTTCGAAGTCTCAAGGCAACCCAAATTTTTTATGAAGAATTAATTTTTCTTTTAAAATGCAAAATAATAACATTTACAGATAGAGTTACGTCAATTCAGGGAGACACACTGTATATTATATTGCAGTGATGCCTACTAATGTCTACTAATTTCCAGCAATTCCTAATGCCCAAGTTTTGTACACCACTCCTCGCTTTTAACCATTATTGTAAGAGAGATTTTAATGTAATTGTTATGATTTTTGTAATTATATTTTTGTTTTTAACCTGCGTTCTTTTGAGCCCTTTTACTTAGTAATTTCTTGGTACTAAAACTATGACAGTCACGTTTTTTTTCTCGAAAAGGAGGCAAAATAGGAAAACAGCTAAAAACAGAAAAGATTCTCTTCTTACTGCCTAATTTAAAAATAAAATGAAGAAGTGTAAAAACTAGTGGCGCACAAAGTTTTATCCAGAAAATTTGTTTTTAAAATATGTGGTCAACAATTTGAGCAAAACAATGGCATACCGGTATGCCAAAAACTAAATACCGTACATGAAATAAAAAAAAACAAATGAAACATATATACATCAAACTTTTCTAATCGGCTTTTTCTTTATAGTTTCTGTGAAAAGATACTTTATCTTCTTATACCTTGTAAAAAACTTTTTACACGTCTATCCAGACCTTCGAAAGTAAACATTACCGAACAGCTATTGACCTAATGGCTTAAATTCACTCTTTTGTTTGGAAGTAAGGTTGTAGTGTTTTACTGTCCAGTTAATTTTCGCGTATATCACATAATATTTACCTAAGTTAAACTAAACAGGCTATTCCGTGACTACCTTTCGCTATACAGTATTTTACCATAAAATCCTGAAATTTAATAGGTACTAAAAGAACTTTTTCCTGTAAATCTGAATAAAGCAACTTGGCAGTCATTTTTACTTTAATATGTTCACGTTTTATGTTTCACGACATTAAGAAGGGTGATGTAAAATTGCCTATTATATTTTATCACGAAAACACTTATTACTTTTACCATTATAATATTTTTGAGCCAATTATACTACATTTGGTAACGCAAGAATTGAAAAAATCTTTACAGGAACTTTATTGAAAATAATGTCTTTGGTGATATAACTGGTTAACTTATGTTTGCTTTGAAAATTGATGGTTAGTTTTAGATTTATGATAAAATACAACTCCAACTATATGAAAATTGGCAGACTTGTCCGTTTAAATTTAAAAGTAAAAAGTTATATGTAAAAAATAATTAAACATAAACACAGAACTTTTAAAAATTTGAATATTTTCTTAGCAAATGTGAGGACGTCTCACGCCTCAAGCTTTTAAGAAAATACGCAAATTTTTAAAAGTTATGCGTTTATGTAAGTTTGATTATTTTTTACTTTTCAGCTCAATAGTTGATAAATAAAAGTTTTTTTTTTAAATTTTTTTTGCATTTATTTTATTTTGAACTTTTTAGCATTATTTCTTACGCACCCTGTATCAGACATTCACAATTGGATACCATAATATTCTATTGTCATCAAGTTTATGTATGTATACCAAATCTCAGTTAGTTCCGATGACGTGAGCTATTTTATATTTATTAGCATTATTGTTTATGCACCCTGTTTAAAATATTCACGAGTCGACATAATAATATTATATTATTGTCGTGTTTATGGCGAAATGGCGCCATTTTGACCTACTCTCGCGACTAAACATGAAAGAAAAGGTAGATTGATAAAAATGTGTCCATTATTATATCAGGAAAAAAGTATGTATACTATACAAAATATGTAGTGGACCCAGTGAAACCTGACTTTCACAATAAAATTCGTATGAATAGAACTAAGAAGGACAAAATAAAATGTTTTCTTTTTTATTAATTGTTTGTATTTAATTTGGGTCAGAAAAACTAATGCAGATTTTTCTTTTCAATAATGGAACTTAATACCTTGAATATCTGAAAAAGTTAATGTGTGTTTTATATTCTGATAATTAACCTTCAAATGATTTTATTTTTTAATGTTTTTTTTATGAATTAGGCGATTTTGATGTACGCTGGTGGGAGGTTACGAAAATCGCATTATTAATATTTGCAATATAATATCTTTATTATAACTCTATATAAAATAAATTGTTAAAGTTATTATTATGCTTTACAAAATTTAATTAGGTAATAATACTGATTTCTGTCATTTTTTAGGAACAGGAAAATACCTACACACTGTTAGATCCATGACCCGAGTAGGCTAATCGCACTTTTGAATCGTACTCGTGTTGTGTAGCTGAGGTAGTTACTTGTAAACGTTTCTCCAAAATCTCAATTTCGCATTTTCAATGCTTACTTTATGACAACCAATAAATCATACAACAAACAAAAGCTAGTAACAGTGGCAACAACAGAAGTTTGTTATTGAAAAAAAATCGGGTGTATATCGGACGACTATTCTTGGAAAAAATAACGATAATCAGAAATATTCAGATCAAAATGACTGATTTGAAGAAAATATAAGGTATTATAATATGTTAATATATGGCTGAGGATATTTATAAATTTTATCTATACATATAATTTGCATCAATAAATTAAAACCAGATATAATAAATGATGCTATGTTTAAATTTCTTTAGCATTTGGGAAACTTTGCTTATATGACCAAGTTTTCATTTAAACGTCCGGTTTTGACATACAATGACATACAAAATATTTTTCAAATTTGCCAAGGCTAAGCACGATAGACGAAGTCTGTTTTGCCGTTGCAAAGCTTTGTTAATAATATAAAAATGATAACTCAAACATTGACATTTTATATGCATTGCTAAAATAGAAAAAGTAGTATCATGAATTAATCTCAAATATTTCTGTTCTGCACATTTTATTTTTGGGTTAAAAGCTGAATGATACATAATAAGAATATTGTAAATAAAGTTAAAGTGTTATAAGTATAGATACATAAGATACACATTGTTCATTTAGTGCATAATTCTTAGATATTTCTATAGCTGTTACAGTTAGTAGAAAACCAAATAGGAAAGTTCCTAGGTTCCTAAAAAAGTATTTTTATTTAGATCTGCAAAATGTCCGAAAAACACGAAATCTTTTTTTAATAAAATATCCTGTTTTAAATTTAAAGGGTAATTATAACTCGTAAATATATCATATTCAAAGATAAGGACTTTTCCAAAATTTGGATTGACATCTTTTTTAATTCTCAAAAAATAGGCGTTTGGATTTTAAGTGAAGCACCGTGTATCCAGTATAGTAATTAAATTATTGTAAACAGTAATTAATTACATTTTTCCATATTAGTTATAAATGAAACAGAGTGTATACTGTGACCTATTTCAATTTATGAGTAATTATAACCATATCTTACATTATAGATATTTTATTCTAAAATGAATACATCATTACCTAAATGATGTTCGATCCTAGTTATATTGGACCTCGTCGAAAAATACATTGTTGTCCCCCCACGCCTATGCCAATCAATACAAATTAAAAGAAAACTTCTAGCTCCACTAACATCATGCGACCCACATGCATCGCGAACCAACATCATTTACTTTAAAGCACCATCCAAAAATGATAAGAAAATCTAAGGGATTCATGATTAATGGGCAACTTATTTACTTCGACGAGGCCCAATATAATTAGGATCGAACATCACTTAGGTAAGTTTGTTTGATCTATTAATTATATTGGGTCTCGTTTCGTAAATAAGAACACATTGCAGATGTTTAAAGCGTTTAACATTTTTGGAAAATCGAAACATACCTGTATTGTAAAAAATAAGTATAAAGAATGAGTAAAAAATAAATATTATAAACATGTATAGTTACATCGCTATATATATATATATATATATATATATATATATATATATATATATATATATATATTTTTTCTGGAACAATTCTGGAAAATCATTACTACGGCAAAAAGAAAAAATACCTAGCAGTTAACAACTCAGACATAAGAATACATAAATATAGATTAAACAGCCTAACAGTCTAATATTTCCCTTGCAAAACTGGCTTGAGATTGCAGAGTTAAAGGGTGATTATAAAAAGTAGCAACAGCCTTAGAGCTATTAGTCCAGCCTGCGGCCAAACGAATTGTATCAAATGTAACACCTTTTATAAAGGCAGCATGGGGAGTACTGTGACTGCAAAACTGGCTGATGTCCACACCAGACGTATGCATAATATATCCATCTTCAGATGGTCTGCGAGGTAGCGTTATGAACTGGTTTTTCAAATGTTAAAAAGATGTTACATTTGTCAGATTTCTTCAGAATAATGAGTGTCCTGCCTAAGTAGCAAAAAAGTGCTACACTAATATCTTCCGGGAAACATGGTAAGACTAAAAATGGTTGCAGTCTGTTTTTTTCTGAGGTCGTTATTCTTTGAGTAATCCTAATGTCTGCTCCCTTCTCTGTTTTAACTATATATTCAGAGTTTGCACCCTCTGACTTGTGGCTAGAGCTAAACATATCAAGAATCTGTAGGTTAAATCCTCTAGGGATGTTTTTTCTTTCATCAGGTTTCAAACAAATCTAAGACGACAGCTAGATTCCAAGTATTTGAATATCTTAACTTGCTTGATCTCAATTGAGACACGCCCCCGAAAAAACGTTTTATTCGACAGCCTAGTACCAGATTATGTCCTGAAATTTGTGCAATAGCTGATATGTAAAAATTAAGGCCACTAAAAGATGCACCTCTTTTAAATTCAGCTAATATAAATTCTAACACTTTGGGAATCGAAGGAGAAAATAGACTAATTATTTTTATTTTATATCTTAAGAAACCTTTATTTTCCGATGAGCTACTGCATTCCCTCCTCCGTTTTTGTTTTATTATCCTTCCATGACATGAATGAAAACACAATAAAGCATACAAAGATAAAAAAATCACCAAACTGACGATGGTACGGTCAGCACAAAAATCGAGAATGAAGTTGGTTCCCGACTCTTGCGGGTTGCAGGATATTAGTAGAGCTGGAAGTTTTCTTTAAATTTGTGACGATTGGCACAGGAATGGGCAAACTACAGTGCGTTCTTATTAACGAGACGAGGCCCAATAAAATTATATAGATAGTTAGACCAAAAGTTGATATTAAGAGGGCATAAATAGCCATTTAGACTTTACAGTCTTTAAAAATGTGAAAATTTTATTTCTGGAGCGTAACTATCCTGAATGCAATTAAATTTTAGTACATAATAGATATATAATGTAGGATATGATTATAATTACTTATAAATCGAATTGTTGTAATATTCAGACTGTTTCACTTATAACTGATGGGGAAAATAGTAATTATTTATTATTTACAGTAAGTATACTGGATACTGATACATACAAGGTGCTTCACTTCGATTTCTCAATAATTAAAGGAGACATCAATCAAAATTTCGAATGGTTATATATTTATATATTTCGATCCAGATCGGCACATCCATTGCTCTGATTCTGTTCTCAATTCGTTAGAATTGGCATCAAAATATATATAATTACTGGAACTTTTACCAAAACATAATTTCTTATGCCAGGAATGTAACATACACCAAAGTACTCCAAAACTAAATATTTATTATAAATATTTTAATTCCGTTCTTAACAATATGTCAGTGTCAGTAAGGCTGAATGTAGTAATATAGTTTCTAAGTGGTACTCACTCTACTTTTCTAAATATAAATATAAACATGTAAAAAAAGCGTATATCTTTCTCATTCAAATGTTTCCGTTATATATGTGAAGCCGGTCCTGTACGCTCTCATTGTCCTGCCGAGTGCCTGATTGAAATCCTGCAAGGAGGGTTATTCGTCGCAGGACTGGTTAGATTAAAAGTTGTTTTGAATGTTTTGTCCTGCAAGATAGGGTGGATAACCTTGATTTTTATTTTGCTGCTTTTCAAAAGGGGTGAACTCGTTTTAAAATATTCAAGAAGGACAGTGTGTGTAAAAGTTTGTACCATGGGGTGGAGACAAAAGTGGTATTTAAAGGTTTCTATTTCTGTTATGTAAACTTATAAATAGTTAGTTAGATATACGTTAAATTCGTTAAAACGTAATTTGTAATGCTAATTATCAAATAATTAATTATTATTACAATCACCATATTTACACTTGGTGTTCACACCAGTCGTGTTATATTTAAAATAGTATTACCGAAATTTTATGAGAGAAACTATTGATAGAGATTGTGGCGTATTGCTAACAGAAAACCCAAATCTAATATTCTCAATTATGACCGGGTAAATGACTGTCTATTCAAAAAATACATTATTATGTCGATCAGTGCGACTTAATGTTGGTGGTAAAATTTAATATCCGCGCTGCACTCATTATGGTTTTTTTACATTTCACATTCCACATGCTATTTACCATTAAATTCGTGTTTATAATTATGAAACACTGTAGCTGCATATGTTTATCACTAATAGGGAAAAAATCGGTAAATTTTCTTCATCCGAAACTTCCGGCGTTACATATTTTTCCCTTTATTAGGGATAGTGAAGTTTGATCCAATTTAGTTCGATACATAGTCATTTAGTGACAAAGATATGATGTATTTTCAAACATTTGCATTAGGCACCGTTCCATCACATTGGAAACTTACCAATATTTTACCAGTTTCTACTTCACTTGATTTTTGGGTATAATTTAAAATAAATTAAATAAGTAGATAATAAATTGACAAATACAGCCATTTTATTCCATCATGTTGAATTCGTACCAGTTTATCCTTATATCACATTTAATTTTTCTGAAAAATTTAAAGTGAATTGAGTAAGAAGATTTTTATTCCGTTGATTTTTTTAACATTTTCCCGCCATTTTGTGTCTTTACCTTCAGGTCGTACGAAAACGAGTTTATCTCTACCACTAATAAGTAGTTTTTTCAGTCTGATTTTTTAAACATTTTATTATGTCGCCATTTTGTTTTGCTATTTTGGATTCATACCAAATTGTCAGTTCATTCCTATGTTATTGATTGAGTTCAATTGGATAATTAGTTTTTTAGTAATATTTTGAAAATAAACATTTCACTAGACTACCATCTTGTTCGGCCATATTAGATTTTAACTAAAATACTTCCAGGTCATCCCCATATGACCCTTAATATTTGCCCAAAGTCAATCGGGTAAACAGTTTTTAAGCTATGCCGCTAACGGACAGATCGACGAACTAACTTACAGACCGGCGGAACTGAGAAAACATATTTTTGGCATCTAAACTAGGGACCTGGTGTTTTTTTCGCGATTAAAAACAGTTTATTTGGCCGCCATGTTGTTACGTCATCTTGAATTCGTAGGACATTTTTATAATATCATAATTAACTATCGCACAAAATTTTAAATCAATCCATTAAAGGGTTTTTCAGGCTGAATTTTTGAAAATTTTATTAAACCGCCATTTTGTTTCCCCATATTGGATTCGTACCAAAATTAATTAACCAAAGTTAGTTTGTGCAAAATTTGTAAATAATTAGATTGATAGTGTTTTAGTAATATTTTTTTTAACATTTCACTAAGTCAATCGGTTTAGTAATTTTTTAGCTGTTGCGAAGAGCCAGACCGGCGCGGCGGAATTAAGAAAACATGTATTTCGGCATTTAGGGACCCTGAAACATAAAGATCTGATAAAATCTCGAAGGGTGATTTTTTCACGGGTACAATACTTCTTTTTATTAGGGAAGTAAAATTATGTTGAAATTAATTTTTCAGGGAACCTATAGAATCGTCAATTTCACAAATATCTCTCAGGTGCATAACAATTAGCCAAGTCAAATAATTTTTGGTTTCCAATAATTCCTAAAAAACTAGAAATTATTTTATTTCACTTTGAATATTCCAAGTAAGAGTAATACGAGTTTGCGATGCTTTCTGGCGTGGGCCTAATTTTTGCATGCAAAGTTTTTGACTTATAAGATCTAATAAGTACATCGTACAAAAAATTTGCTCTTAGCCAAACTAGAGAGCATAAATTTTTGGTCCTAAAAAAACGATTTCCTTAAATATTAAATTTGGTTTAGCGATTTGGTCATAATCAGCAATCATCGACAAGCAAATTTTTCCTTTTCGGTTGAAAAGTGCATTACGCTTACTTTGAAATGTCTATGACCCGAAAACGGCTACTCCAAAGAGAAATTGTAACATACATGAGGTTAAGGCTTCATCTCGTCTCGTCTGGAAATTTTGGTCGAGCCTTTTCTCGACTCATCTCGAAAAATCTTGTCTCGACTTTGAGTATATTAACCTATGATAAATAAATATGATCACTGAAGATGAAATTAAATAATAATAAACGCTGTATCAGTAAACCGTGAACGGTTACAAATTTCTACTCTATCGCACTTGCCTGGATGCTAGTTTCTTGAAAATGCCTTCTAATTTTTTGTTTGGAAAGTCTTCTAACCCTTCGTTTCATTAGTTTCAATAGTCACAATACGTAACTTATCACGAAATACAGTTTTAGCATTTATAAAATAATCGCAATTTTTTATGAAATTATAACAACTGTAGAATCTCTATCAAACGTCTTTCTGAGTGTGTACTTCAATATGTTATTAAGTAAACTATTAATAAATTAATAAAATCATTTTTTGACATTTATTTTTGCTACAAGAAAGAACTCTTCCGGGGCTACCTGTTGTAACAGTGTGGTGTTTGTTATAGGAGCTGCATTTTTATGGTAAATAATAAATATTTCAATATTCAAAAAAATAGCATTCATAATTGACCCTTAAACTTTTCTCCCGGGGTACCTATACCCCTATCTTGACCAAAATAGGGTAGATATGTACTGATACCATAAAAGTAATTTATCTATTTTTGTGCCGATACCTTCAATTCTCGACAAATTAATAATAACGCAATAAATGGCCCTTTGCAGGGAAGAGCATAAACTATTATTAGTTTGTTTTTGATATATGTTATTAGGTTTTTGTATGTTCTTGAAAGTTAAGAAAAGAATAAATAGTCAGTTGTACATAGATTTTTCTTTTGAAAGGTTCTTCGATTAAATTTTGATTATTCCCCCCAAGGTTGTTTGACCAGTAAAGAAAAAAATGTATATTTCTTTTTAAATTCATATGTAAAGTTTACAAGATTTAATTCACTTCTATGCATAAAATATCTTTTTATGAAAAGTAAACAAAATCCAAACGTCATCCCCTGCTTCGAAATTGAGCCCCTGTTCTATAATTGCATGATCATGGTGGTAATTCGAGGTAAAATTGGTTTTTTTAAATCATATATAGTCAAACACGACATTCTGATAGAAAATCTTTAGTCGAAATGGACATTAAATGGGCGCTACGCGTACTTTTGGTGTTTTGGGTATATATTTATGCGAATGAGTAGAACTTTCGTATTGTACATTTTTTGTTTGGAGTAGCCGTTTTCGGTTCACAGACACAAATTTATAAAACAGTTTATGTCAATATCTTACATTATAGATATTTTGATCTAAAATTCAACTGTTTTCAAGATAAGAACGAAAGCTGATTTTATAAGAGAGCACATAAATAGCCATTTAGATTTTTACAGTCTTTGATAATGTGGAAAGTTTATTTTTGGAACGTAATTATCCTGAAAACAGTTAAATTTTAGAACAAAATAACTATAGGGTAACATTTGGCTATAACTCCTCATAAATCGAATTATGGTATAATATACAGGCTGTGTCACTTATAAGTGATGGAGAAAATACTAATTATTTACTACTTACAATAACCTGATTACTATACTTGATACTGGGATACACAGGGTGCTTCACTTAACCTCCAACCGATTTCTCGAGAATTAAAGAAGACGTCAATCAAAATTTTGAGTAGTTATCTTTATATTTAAAGCACTAAGCCAGATTTTTCAGTAAGAGAGTTGTACTGCACCAATTTACATGATTTTTTTTTAAATGATCGCCTAGTTACCAGTACTATCTTTTGTATTGTTTTATTACGTATATTTTCTATAAAACCAATATGTTTTTCATCAATAACATTTCTGAACGATGTGGTGAATGCGCCCATATTCCTTTAATTTCAGTGGAGACTAAAACGCGCCATCTCACGGAAAAGGCAAAACAAGGTCTGCCGGGCCTGCTAGTATATTTATATAATTCGATCGATATCGGAACATTCAGTGTTCTGATTATGTTCTGAATTCATTAGAATCGACATCAAAATATGTATAATTACTATATATATTTATTTGGAGTAGCCGTTTTCGGGTCATAGACAGAAATATATAAAACAGTTCATGTCCAGAAAACTATAGCAAGAATTTAAGTTTTTTATTTTTGCACAAATAGTATACAAGGAGACCGAAATAATATATAAAAAATTGGACTAATATACATGGGATTCTGAATATGCTGTTTTAGGGATTAAAATGTTCAGATTATTAATTTATTTTTTAAACAACTCTATCTTTTTAGAAATAATCTGTTTGTAGATATATATTTTTAATTAGATTGTATTTATACATATCAGCTTCAAAATTACTTTTTAGTCAATCTTAACACTAAAGCAATTTAAGAGATAACTAAAAAACGATATTATATGTAAATAGGTGGCTAAGGAATATAATGATAGAATCAAAGGAGAAAAAAATATAACCTTTTCAAAATTGGAGGCGGTTTTTATTCGAAGACATTATATTAAGTGGTGTTAAATTTGAAACATAAGCAATCTCTAAAACACAAAAACTGCATTTAGTTTTCCCTTTCTGAACCTGAGATATTAGGTTTCTTAAATAGTAGAGACATTTTAAGTATTCTTAACAATTTGGTTAGTTTAATTATTTTATTTTTTATATACAAGTATGTGTCCTAGTTATGTGTAATTTATTTGTGGAGATGCATTTTAAAAATAAGAACATTCATTTTCGTTTTTAAAACAGTTGAAACAAAATTAATCATCCTAAATCTGGTGTTTTAAATAAATAGCTACGTCTAATGTGTGGGTATACGTTAATGCCACGAGTTACCTAAACGAACCGAATAGAAAGTAAAAAAATATATTTGTTTACGTATTTGTATTAAATAAATAAGGTTTATTCAATGTTTTCAAATAATACAACCTAAACAATTAAAATGGCATGCACTTATAATAAAATTAGCCCTTTTTAAAACGAGTTTGTCCCATCTATATATATATATATATATATATATATATATATATATATATATATATATATATGTTGAATAATATCATAAGATCAAACGAACTTACCAAGTGATGTCCGATCTTGATTATATGAAGGCCTCGTCGAAATAAATAAAGACATATGTAGTACCTCCGCCTCTGGCCAATACGTCCACAATCTTGAAAGCTAAGCAAAAAAGAATCCCTTCGTACCCTTGCCTAACTCTGCCGATAGTATTCAGTCTAGTTCAAAGTCGTTGTTGCAACACAATTTGGGTTTTTTTTTTTTTTTTTTTTTTTAAATATAAAAAATTGGGTTGGGTTGGGACTTTATTTATTTCGACGAGGCCTTCATATAATCAAGATCGAACATCACTTGGTAAGTTCGTTTGATCTTATGATTATATTCGGCCTCGTCTCATAAATAAAGACATATGTAGATGTTTAAAGAAGTTGCAACAACTAATTACTTCAAAAAAAAAAAAATATATATATATATATATATTTATTATTTTTTAAGTTAATATGCAACATTAAGGAACATAAAACAAAACATATGCAAATCAACATAAAAAAAAAGAAAATTTTTCTTATATGTAAGCATAATAATGTAATAAATATGTAATTTATCACAACAGTATTTATAACACACTAATCTTACAACAACAAGGAAAACATAAAAATTAATATCATAACATATAATATAAAGGTTTTGGTAAAAAACAAGACAAACCAAATAACAAACATCTTTCCAACGAACAAATTATTATTTATGTTAATTATTATTTTAATTTACAAACTAAGAATTGTTTGGGCCAACTCTTGGTTGGATATCAAAGGTCTATTGTAAAAATTCGCAAATGTGTTTTATCCATCTTGCGATGGTTTGCGAGGTGGCTTTGTGATATGGTTTCTTATATGTGAGAAACAAGGATTTACAAGAGCCTCTTAATTTCTTTGTCTTTTCCAAATATTCTAGGAGAGTCCTAGAAACACATATATTTGGGTTTTCATTAAAAAATGGCAAAACTATAAAAGGCTGACTCTTATTTCTGCCTGATGTCTTTATTCGACTTGGAATTTTTATTTCAATTCTCTCTTTTTGAATTATTATATTGTCAATATCAATCAGATTTAAGGTTTGAATACGCTGTCCCGTTGTCAATGCCATCAGACTTACTAGTTTTTGGGTAAGCATTTCCAAACTAATCTCACTATTTTTAAAGTTTTTTTAAATAATTTATAACAATACCTGGGTCCCAGGTATTTTCATATTTAGCCAAGGTTGGTCTTTTCCCAAAAACTCCCTTAAAAAACCTTTTTAACCTAAAATCTTGCCCCAAGTCCGGCCCTGCTATTTGTGCAATTGCAGATCTGTAATTATTAAGAGTTCCATATGAAGCCCCTCTCTTAAAATGTGTGGTTAAAAACTCTAGGACAGTTGGAACTTCAACTTTATAGGGATTTAAATTATTTGCTATACTAAACTCCCACCATAACTTTAAGGCAGCATTATATTGCTTTAATGTTGGGGGTGTAAAGACCATTCCGTCTCCTTGTACACCTGACGAGAGGCCCTATCGGCTTCTATATTATGCTTTGTATTTATGTAGCTAGCAAAAATTAAAATATTTCTACTTTCACAAAACATCCAAATTTTTCTTGTTATTTCATTTATTTTATTAAATCTAACACTCCCTTTCTTATTTATACAGGCTACAGCTGTAGTGTTGTCAACACGACATAAAATATTGCAGTTTGATAATTTTGAAACAAAACACTTTAATCCAAAATACAATGCCAAAAGCTCTAAATAATTTATGTGCTCTACCTGTTCTTTATCTGACCAATATCCCAACGTTCTCTTTCCGTTGCAAAAAGCCCCCCAACCTGATCTTGATGCATCAGAAAATATCTCTAAGCAAAATTTAGACAAACTAATATTATTGGAAGTATTTATGTTATTTATAAACCAATTAATGTCAAAAAATAACGTCTCTGGTATTTTCATCTGTACATCATAGCAACCCTTAGCCTGTTTTAAAGCGATATGTTTACAACGTTCTAGGGATTTTAAATGAAAGTACCCATATTTTATCGCTGGGCATGCTGAAACCAGTATGCCAATAAATTCTGCAAAGTCTCTAATCTTAAATATTTTTAATTTTAAAAAGTTTTTGCAAATACAAGATATTCTAACTTGCTTTTCAGTTGGTAATGATAGTTCCATTGAAAAAGAGTTATAGATAAAACCCAAAAATTTACATATTTTGCTAGGTATTAGACTGCATTTTGTATGATTAATTAAAAAACCTAAATATGTTAGAGTCTTAATTGCTAAATTTGTATTTCTGCTACATTCATTATATGATTTTCCACAAATCAAAAAATCATCCAGATAAACTACTAAAAGGATCCCCCTTTTTCTTAGCATACTAACTACAGGTTTTAAAATTTTTGTGAAAATGTAAGGTGCACAGCTGAGCCCAAAAAGTAGACACTTGTATTCATAAATTACATCCTGGAATATAAATCTTAGGTATTTTTTGATGTGCTTCTCGTACTGGGACCAGATAATAAGCATCTTTTAAATCAATGCGACACATAAAAAAATGTTTTCTTATTAGCCGGGCAACTACCTTATTATCTTCTATTTTAAAATGTTTGTTTTCCACAAAGGAGTTAAGTTTTTTTAAATTTAATATTAATCTATAGGTCCCATCAGGTTTTGGTACAAAAAAAAATTTTAAAATAAATTGTTTTTTTTACATTTCTTGACAGCTGATATTGCGCCTTTATAACTTTTTTTAAAATTAAATTTTCTTTTTGAGACCATTTATTCTCAGTGGGAATGAACTTTTGCACGGGATTATTGGTAAATGGAATTGACAGTCCATTAATATAAGACCTCACTGTCCTATTTATAAATAAACTCTGCCACCTATGTACAAAATGTCTCAGGCGTCCGCATGGTTTACTAACCTGAAAGTCTATATGCGATGACTGCGCCTTCTGTTGCTCGGGTTGCTCTGCGAGTAATTGTAAAATACTTTCCGTTATAGCAATTTTTACCTCGGGGTTTATTGAAGGTGGATTTATTAAGGTACAATTTTCTGGAGGCAAATATTTTTCAATTAGACAATATCTGGTTTCGTCATCCAGGCCACCAGTTAAAATATTATTCCATCGCAAAGCTATATCTGCATGGATGGGTTTTCCATACGAGTTCTTGGCTACCCCTTCCTCTCCCAAAATGGATAAAATTTCCATATTTAAATTGTTTCTGGATTCATCTGCAAGAGAATAAACCAGTTCAGTTAAATTCTCTTTAAATGTATTCATTGATATCACAACCAATAAAAACTATTATCAAGTAATGGGAAAGAAAAGGCCACATAATCCATTTTCCACAAGTGGATATGCGTCCTGCTATCACAAGCAGGTAAAACAACGATATACACATAATAGGGAATCTGTTATCATTACAACAGAAAATATGTGTCCTGCTATCACAAACAGGTAATACAAAAAAAATATTATTTATTCCGTTATCACTAACAGAAAGACTGGAGGGTACCTATACCTGTTATCACAAACAGGCAGGTAGGTTTTAGACAACAAACAAAATAAAAAAAATGTTGTCCAAAAAATAGGTGTCTTTTAAACAAAAAATTTTGGGGGGGGGGGGTAGCAACAACTCTTCTCCCTCAATGCGCCCTTCTAGGACTTATCCTTTTTCACAAAACATTGGAATTGAAATATATTTTACTTTCCCTGTGCCCGTCATTATCAGCTGTTCCACTTATCCCTGAAGCAGACGCAGGCGCCGTCGCGATAATACCAGGATTATTGATTATTTCCCTATCGGAATCAACAACAACAACTCTCACAGGCTGTACGGTGTCACCATCATTTTTGCTATCCTCATCCGATGAAGTCACAGACGTATAGTTGTCTACCTCTCTCTCTCTACAAACAGAACGAGACCGAGATCGAGACGGAGATCGAGAACGGTCTATCTCACTTTCGCTGTCACTGATAACACGACGTACAGGTGCCCGTATTTTACGACCACGACTTTTCTTAACCTTGCATTTTTCTTCAAGACTATTAAGCCTATTATTTAACTTCTTAAACAATTTATAAAAGCCCGACCGTTCTACCGACTGACTACGACTTCTTTTTCTATGTTTCGGCATAATTTTTACGCTTTTCTACAAAAAAAAAAAAAAAATTCTGAATTTACACTATCGATTTCGATGATTCACTTGCGACGTGAACGTATCAACACAAAAACGAAGACTGAATACTATCGGCAGAGTTAGGCAAGGGTACGAAGGGATTCTTTTTTGCTTAGCTTTCAAGATTGTGGACGTATTGGCCAGAGGCGGAGGTACTACATATGTCTTTATTTATGAGACGAGGCCGAATATAATTAAATTTTGCCATAATGCAGTAGAAACCAGTAGTTTATTATGTTTAGAAGTCCAGTTAAAAATTTTATTGCACTGAAAAAAGATATATTAGCCACTATATAAAAATTATATAACGGTTACAGAAACTTCATATACTATTTGTGACAAACAAACTGATTTGTTGCAGGTATGTAACCGAGTTTTTTGAAAGCTGAGTAACGTTCAATTACCCATTATAATTCCGTTGTATACCACTTATGTATTTAGTTACATACAAACCTATTAAAGTTTCATAACCTGTATGTAATTTATGTAGTAGCGAGTTAGAAGGTGCATAACCATTATAGACACGTTTTTTAATTGGTATATTCTAGTTGCATAAACATATATAAATTATCTAATAATTGGTATATACTTTCTTTTAGTGGCTATATACTAGTTACCTTTTTATTATATGCATTGTCGTGTGGTCATTATTTACTTGGTATATAGTTTCTTTCAATATGTATATTCTAGTTGCATAGCTATTATATGAATAATGATATAGTCAGTATATGCCTAGTTGTATTGGTTTTATACCCTGTTCATATTACCACTATAAAACTAATATGTATATTCTAGTTGCATAGTCATTATATGAATAATCATATAGTCAGTACATGCCTAGTTCTATTGGTTTTATACCCTGTTAAATAAATAAATAAAAGCTGTATTTTTTTAAAGACATTGACATTTATTTTTCGCTAATAAAAAAAATATACAAATAAGGTTTATCTGTACATGCTGTAGACTGCATTCTGCATCAGAAATATAGAGTGAGACAAAACGATTCTACTGCTCTATAACTAATTTAAAGGTATTGACATTTTAAGCTATGTTACTATATAATATGTCTTAGTAAGAAATCAAATCAAGTTTTGATAAAGGTATTGTTAATTAATATGCAGGGTGGACATTTTGATTTAGTTTTTGAGTCCCTATGATACATTTATATAAACACACTGGCAAAATTAAGGGAACCATATATTCAAAAAAAAAAAATTAAATTTAAAGTTCAAATCTAGACACCCATGTACCTCGTATTTATCATTTTTTAATACTCTAGCTCCAAAATATATTTTCCGCTTAATACAGGGAGTATAAAATTTTAGTTTTTATATCAAGACTCTCTAACACTCTGTAGAAAGTACACTAAAAGAAATAGCATCCCACTGAAATCAAATTGAAGCCTAATCGTTCCTGAATATTTTGGTTTTTAAATTGTTTCCATAATTGCATTTCTATCGAAAATACTAACTTTTTTGTTGCAACATGTTTCTGTTAAATCCTAAAGACATATGTGCGTTCCTTTGATTTTACCGGTGTAGGGAATTAAAAACTGAATAAGTGAATAATAATTAACAGGATGTTTCATTCATAAGCAAGGCCAGTACGTTTAGAAATATAAGGAAGTGTCAGCTGTCAACTTATATTTACAGGGCGATAACATAAAGAACAGCTCTAAATGTACTGGACTTTCTTATGGGATACACAATAAAAAGTTAAAATCAATAAAGAAGGAACATATTTTGAAAGCAGCGCCGGATTATTGTTATATTCAACCAATAGAAACACTGTAAAAAATAATTTTTACAAACTGTCTTATAATAGGGAAAACCGATATACAGAACGATTACCAAAAAATTAAGTATGTCATAGGTAGAAAATAAACACACTGTATTTTCTAGCATTTCTACAGAGATAACAAAATGCAGTTTTTGATATTCAAATTTTCCCCAAAATCAAAGAGATGCTTAGGCAGTATTTTTTGTCAAACCTATATCCTTGTTAAAAAATGGAGTGGCCTTCTCAAAATCTGTAAATTCTTGTATGAAAAACAAACGTTTATAATGAAAGATAAGTATTCCTTTTTAATCACTTTGATATAAACAGGATTTCTGATTTTTTCTGATCCAACTACCTGAAATTAAAACCCCCATTTATAATTCAACTTCTGGATCCTATTCCTGTTACCTTACACCAAAATAGCATGTTTGGGAATATGATGAGCATAAAGTTGCTCCAGATATAGGTACATAGGTACTTATTTTCAACAAAAAACCCACCTATACTTAGGTACTATTTGTCTTATTATATTGATATCAAAACATTTTCCACAGGAAGCTTAAGGTTTTCAAAAGGTTTCCTTTAAAGTGTACAGAGATAATAGATATACAAAGACTATCTGCAGTGGTTTACCCCTCGGTGATATATTATAAATTATATTATACACTTCTTGCAGGATGACACTGGAAGTTTCTGAAATCTGATATATGGTCATGGCCTTTAGAGCTGTATTTATGGGGTCAAACCTCCAATGTTTTACTTTTCTTTATCAAATTTTAGAACAAAAACACCTTTTAAGATCTACCCTTATTTGCTTATAGGTTAGGTTTTCCTTGTAAAATGTAAAAAACATTTTTAAACTTTTCAATTAATCGGGACTATATAAAAATAAATTATATATTTATACTTATATCATTCTTGGCTTCTGTCGGAAAAAAAAGCCGGCTGTAAAAACCAACTTACAAACGTATTTGATTTACTTACCTTTAAATCTTTCCTGGTCCTCTTCACTTAATTCAAACGTATCCATATTCCTTTGGGATGTTTTGTGCACAATAATTATACAAAATTAAAAACGTTTTAGTCCGTTTAACAAACGCCTAACGCCAATTTTAGGGCCGCCCGAACCCGAACACCATTTGCCTTGCATTGAAACCGGAAAATGGCGGATAAGAATGATGATGGGATGGGATGGCAAAAAGTAGTGTCCAGTATAGGACGGTATTTTACTGGTATAGAACATTTGATAACCTGTATATGATTTTACAAACGTATAAAAATTTATACAATTTATTGTATGGGGGCAAAAAACTAATCATATAAGGAGACCTAATCACATAACCACAGGAAACCAATGGATATATACTTCGTCTCAGCAAACCCAGTCTATTTGCCGCAATACAAATGGTTTTTTGTCATAGGTTACTTTTTTTATAACCACAAATAAACTCAGGTCAGCAAAACAGTTGTATTAAATGATTTTTTTCAGTGTGTGGTCGGGCCCAGGATGAAAAATAAATTGCCGTGTTTGCATGTCCTTGTTTATAAACCTACAAAATAATTTAATAATGCCGGTTTTTCATCCAGAAATTTACATGTAAAAAGGGAAGAGTGGCTTTTGAGGCTATTTGAATTTTTTTTAATTGGAGTCTTGCAGGAACACGGGAACCGAATGATATATTCAACAATATGGGGTGTTTTTGTCTACATCATTAAATAAACAGTGTATAGATATGTGACATATAAAGATAATCATAGACGTCTATTAGTTAACAGAGTTCTATAAATCTTTTTCCACAAGGCAAATTCCTGGTTAGAAAGTCAAAGCAAAAATCGCACTTTTTATAGTTGTTTTACTTACTTTCATTTTAATTTAATTAATACACTTGTTGTTAACAAGGATGTACAAAATTTGTCACAAAGCAGCTAGTTGCTTATTACATCCAAAAACTCCTTAAAACTCCAAAACGTTTTCAAATTCATAATTTGCTCATATGTTCACATGCTTATTCTAAAATGTTTGTGATAAAATGCGCGGAAAACTGGCTTCTGCAATCAGTTAGCAATGTTTTTGTTCACATCATCAGCAAACAGAAGTGATATTTGTAGGTAAGAGTGTAGGAACGTACTCTTCAACATCTTTCACACCTACGCACGCTCTTAATCACTGCGAAAAAAAAATCATAATGATACGTTAGTTTCTATAGTAATTTCCATTCCAATTCCAAATCAGTAATTTTGGAAGACATTTTATAGAAAGTTTTTCATTATACTTTAATATGTTAAAATTGGTATAAAAAATATTGACTACTGAAAATAAAATAAACAGAACCTTTCTTTAATATATCTTTAGACACCGCCATATAAGTACATTATGTAAATAGCCCCTTACATAATGTAACGTAAAAATTATTTCACATAAGAATGACAAAACCAACAGAAATAGGTAGCTCAACTGAATAAAGTAGGCAAATAGAATTACCGCTTATTTATTCAACAAAGCTCCAATAGGTTTGAAAGCAGGCAAAACGTAATTTTGCTTTTCCTTTGTATACGATAGAAGTTAAAATGTTTCATTATAGAAATTATGAGAGGACGGACATGCCAGCTTTTAAATATTTAAAGTTCAACTGACGGTAAAATTGATATTATAAAGCAGAAGGGAAAACAAAAATATTGTGCTCGTACCTGGCATACTCTTAAAAATTTATACGCTTTTATATTTTTAATATTTTCCTTTGCTTCTTCACTTGGAATGCTTGCAATTGGAAGTACCCTGTTAATTTTTAAAGGCAAGAGTAATAGAACGTTTAATAAACACCATCAGTTATATTGAGGTTTATTTTTACTTCCCTCGTAAGATGGTAGTTTTGTAATCGTGAAAAAATCGACCTGCAGGCAGCAGACCTGATCATACAACATAAACACACAGGGTTGCCAGGTAGCAAATGTATAGGTAAAAATAGGTCCAATGTTGTATTATATAAAGGAGGGCGTTAAAAAGGCAGGTGAAATTAAAATTTTGTACACTTGACAACTATGTACAAAATCTTAATAGGGAATTTATTGACCTATTAAATAGCAAACAAGTAGGATCTTATATTCTGTACTTACAGAAGTTCTGAGAAAATATGTTGTTATTAGTTGAGGGAAGATAACAACCTTGCCTCTGAACTATTCGTAGGTTATCTTCAGAATACATAATGCATACTTTTATTTGAAAATTTTGCTTTCAAGATAATGGCTTTCTGAAGGGATCGTTGTTCTTTCCGGTAAGCTAATTTGTAGGTCAAGTAGTTCGAAAAGCATGCAATTAAGTCTACTCAAATCAATGAGTATGAGTAGCGTAAGAATCAAGCTAGGCATTTTGATTATATACAAAGCGAGATAAGCTAAAATTAGGCAACTAACATCCAAAAGTGGTTGGAGGCTAGAATTTTGCCTGGGCAGCAGCCCTGGCGAAAACGAAAGCTCCGAGAAGCAGGTTTCATTGATGGATTCCGGGAATTTTTAGTAAGTCCAGAAAAGATATTCCAAATATATGAAAATAGCCTCGTTCTCAAAATAATAACATGATTCACACACCATCGTACACAACTAATATACCAAGACTGTAGCTTCACAATTATTATTTGAATTAAAAACTATTGAAGATGGTTACCATTCGAAAAGATGTAAAGTCGATGAAGATATTTTTCATAGTAGAAATTTACTTGTCAATTTTCACTTTCAATCACTTTATTGTTGTAATTTCAAATTTCTAACGCATGAAAATAGAGCGCATAACTAAAAGAAACATACCTTTAAAGATAAAATAAAAGCTACAAGATGACGAGTCTAGGTTATTACTTACCCAATTCAATCATCATAATAGATATTTGTAATCTTCTAGGATTGGTTGTTTATATTCTAGATACTTGAAAAGTAATCTCTTAAGAGATACAGTTAAATCCTTTGTGAACTTAATTTTTATATTGTTCGATTTGTTACGTTTTTAATTTTATTATAAAGCAGTCTATATAAAAAGATTTTATTAATGGCACCCAAAAAACTATGAAAGCTGGCAAATTATATTTTTAATTAGCATAAAATCTTAAAAATCATTTATTTTCAATATTTGTGACACTAAAGTATTATACAAACCATACTTCAACGACAAAAACTATATATTTTTCTAAATAATTAAGAAAAAAATAAATTGTAATGTAAACATGTTATAAAAAGAGTCCTAAGAATTTATTTTTTTTAGCAAAATGAAATAATATACATTTCTTTGAATACAAAAATTGAAAATTGCAGTAACTTATGTTCTTAAACCTATACTCAGAAGTTTGCTTAAAGGTTGGAGCAATTGTAAAATGCAATGTAATTATAGTTATAAATATTTGTTTTCATACATGTATATTTTATATTATTATCATCAATAACAATGAAGGATGCAACCTTAAATATAGTGATATAATATACAATGATGCTTGGATAATTTTACAGATATTTGTTAGTTACCACTAAAAAACTAATATCTAAAAAAAAGGTATACCTTCAATTTTTTTTAATGTACTATTTTAAAGAAAGTAACTTTTTAGATTAAGTCACATTGATAAGTTTTTGTTCTTATGTAGCATACGTTTTTATTATTAAATAATATTCTCAAGGAACGTAAACACTTAAAAATTTCCATAACGTAAATAATGTTTGCTCTAGTTGCCAACTAATTACAAAACTCTTACATTGCAACTTACATTATAAATGCCATAAGCTAAACTTCCAAAACAAAAGCGTCATTATGACAAAATTTGGCACATTTCAGTGATGACGCGGCAAATCTCCGTTAGCAGAATGAAGCCGACTATTCCTTATCTGTGTCTCGAAGATGTTCTAAACATAGAGCAGCTGGACCGGGATGTTTACCTCCTTGTGTAATTTGAGTTTTGTTCTCATAAGATAAACCAAAACTTTGGCTTATGAAATAACCAAGTTCCATGCATACACTGTATGTAGTCTCAAATGAAGCTGGAAGTTTGATTATTCTAGTCAAATAATTAGGAGTGACCCTTTCGTACTCAACTTTTGGCTCTAAGTTGGATGTATATAGCATACTAACAGACAGTAATATTTGACATATTTTTTTCTGTGGATTTTCGGAAGGATTAATAGATTCATTGCACTTTTTTATTGTATAACCTATTATATTCCCGTTCTTGGCATTCTAAGCCTTTTAGTCTTTAAAATATCTTAATTACAACAAAAAACATTGGATTTTGTAAAATTAAAAGAGCAAATTATTATCTGTCTAAACCATATTTTGAAATCTTTATATCGTTCAATGTATGTGTAATAAAATTTACTCAATTACCATAAATTTAAAATAAATAACAAAAATAATTTCCGGGAATAATTTAAAATGTCTGGCTTTCTTCTTCGTCATTTTTCACAATATTTTGTTTTTCTTAATATCATTTTGCATTAATTTTTTACAAGCATACATTTTCCAATATATAATACATACCCAGTATCGAATACATTTTCGAAGAATGAAACACATATCGTTATCATTTAAATACAGGTATGCTTGCTTTAGGTGACAAGTAACAAAAGGAGACGTAAAAGAGAGCTTTTGTGTATATTTAAATAAGCAATATATATATCACTGGTTGAAACCTGTTTATAACGAGATTTGATACAGAATACATTTAAAAATCTTGGCCAAAAGCTAATGGAATTCGTAAAAAATTCTGAATTTTATGATTCGATACCTTTCTGATTCGATACATTAAAATTTTACAAGTTATAAACAAATTCAGAAAAACTCAGCTCTTGTACGTCTAGAAAAATTCTCTTCAGTATACAGACCCCCTTGTTTTGGCATTGACGTCAAGGCATATCATATTTCGATGAAAACTAACCAAAAAATGCTAGTATATGAAAAGGTGTAGACGCTCCTTTCACGTATTTTTTGAAGATCTAGCAAAAAGCATTAAATACGGGTGTCGAAGGCAATTAAATGAGTTATCTGCCCATCAAGGGGTTTTTTAAAAACAGGAAAACATAAGCTCACACTTTTTGGGAAAAATCGCAACTTGTCTTTCGTTTAAAAAATTGTAGCTCTGAAATTGTTCAAGTCTCCAATTTGAGACTTTCAGGAGTTTCAGCTAAATATAGGCCCATATCGTGTAAGAAGTTCGATCTAGGAATTACAGGTTCGGAGTTTGGTAGGTGCGGGAAATACGTGAAAACTGTAAAAATTAAAAAAGTTTAATTTAAGATTTGGCTCCCTGCATAAAGAGAAACTCTACAAGATATTTCACCTTAGATTAAGGCAAAAATCACGTTTTAGTGGGAAACAAATTACTTATCGACATTTTTGGCAAAATATATTTTCGAGATATTCGCAACAGAATTTTCGACTTTTTCAATCTCCCGTCGAAATGTTTTTTTCAGATCCCTATAGAACGTACAAAAAATAGGGCCCTTGATTCCATAGCGAGACAACCAATCCCCCGAAAGTTTCGTAGACCCAACGTAGGCCGTTCGTCAGTTTTTGATAATAAAACTTCTTACATGAGAAATATTCTGAATGATACTATATGTATGGTACTCTTAATAAGTATAAAAGAACAATAAAAAACTCACCTCATATAGCAATAATTTTGTCGTTAATTTTAATTAAAGTAAACCCAATTTGGAACTCAGCTAAAATCAACAGGCAGAACAAAATTACCTGCTGAGACTGAAAAATGTATATTACTATAATTTTAACCTCACATACTACTCATGGGATTATATTTTGCTCGGAAGAACTACGACTTTTAAATATTTTGAAAAATTAACCTGAACCAATAACAAAAATGCAAGGCTCCTTCCTGGTCGTCAACTCCCTGTATAAAGCGTCACATTCTATTCAAAATATTTACACTTTTCTAATTAATTCCCTCTTACATGAATCGAAACTTCTAAATAAGGTCATTATTTGCAAAAGTCTTAAGTCTCTAATCAACAAATTTTTCCAAAAAAATTTTTTTAAGCCAAGGTTACTAGGTTTTTAATGAGAATTCTAACGGTGAAATCAGAATTTCACTGTTTCTTTAATACATAAATCTGACAAAAAAACTTCAAGTTGTTTGCAAAACTTGGCCTTGTTTTGACGTTTCATTTGTAAAAGTTGCTCTTTGCCTCAGAAAATACTGTTGAAACGGGAGAGGGAAGTAGTAGTATTTTTGAAAATCAATATCAAAACGACAACCTTTTTTTCGTATAAAATGTAATAAACAGATAAGGATTGTAAGCCAAGTATTTGTTACATTTTTGGATCAGACTTTTAAATAATATGTTTCTATTGCGTACTGGCAAGCTTTTAAATATGTTTTAAATTTTAGTTTCAAAATTGGCTATGTGCAAAAAATTTGTTTTATAAAAAAAATAACATTTTATGCTTCAAAACAACAAATTTATTATTTGCTGATATAAATTTACTTAAAAATAAATAAAAACAAAAAAAAACGTTTTTTTCAGTTTTCCAAAAAAAAATATTTCAACTAAATACCGGGTTTTGCAAAAAAATGGTCTCAAATAATTAGATTGAGAATACCTAGGGTATAACTCTATTATATTCGCTTAAGGTACACTTACCTCTCTATTACTATAGATACAGAAAATATTTTTTGTACGACTAATAAATAATATATATTACTCATATCATTTTAGTCAAGTTAAAATACTTATAGCTTCTACCAGTGTTTTATGACTTAGTAATGACGGGTTACAACCTATTTCGTTACTCTAAATTTATTACTCACCCTCCCATAAAATAATGTTATGCAAAAAAGCAGCCCGATATTCATATTTAAAATTGCCCTTAAAATAACTGGTATTGGTATTCTCGAATAACTCGTTTGAATAAATTTTACTGTTACTTGAATTTTATGAATATTGATCAAAGTAATGGCAGGTAGAAAAGTATAAGATTCTATATTGCATATAATTGGTCTTAATTACCCAAATGAATTAAAACAATCCCTACGTTCGTGTATCAAACATCATCTTCGTGATTAATAGCCATAATTACATGCTTTTTGAATAATATGGTGTTATACCATGCAGAGCAATTTTAGAGACAAAAATATATATATTAAATTAGTTGTTACCATTTTTATTATGTCAGTTCTTTCTCTAGTTCTATAAGATATCTTGTTCGAGAAATTATCGATAGTATTTCTTAAAATAACAAATTCCCTTTTATATGACTGTGCATGGTCAGTCTTTGAATTTTCTTCTAAGTGAACAAAGAAGAAACTTCTTGACAATTTATAAAGCTGGTTAAATTTCATCTAGTAAATCAGTCGCAAGTTTTCAGTCTATTGCCTACCCATAAAATAGTTTTTTATTTATTGATAGATTTATGCAGAAAAGTCTGTAATTAGTTACAAGTAAAAAATAAAAATTTAAAATTGAATTGACAGTTACACACAAACAATATTTTCAATGCGACATCAAACTGCAGCATTATCGAAGTCATAATTTAAGTCAAAATAGATATTAAATAAATTTTAATTTTATATTCCTTAATAGTTTTCCTAATTGGCTCAAATTACTTAAAAAATAAAGAAATCTTTTCGAGAAACGTCCATTTCTCTTCCTTCATCCAAGATTTATTATAGTAGCAAACCTGGACGAAACTGTTGTTTGAACAGCATTACTGGAATCCAACACTTTTATTTGTTTAGAATTATTCGGAAAATCAGCTACTTTGAAAGGCTCAAAGGAGAAAATGGTTAGGAAAACTTACAAAATGCTGACCTTTCAATTTATTGAAAGAAGTTTTCATGTTTAATAACTCTTTTTAAATTAAAATTTTCTCTAGGAACCTTTTACTTCGATTTCCTTTTATACTGCAAGTAAGAAAATTGATATTTTCCTTTAAATTAAAACCTAATAGATTGCTCACGCAACCAGCATACATATTTTTTAGAGCAACTGCAATTTGCAGTTATCCGAAATTAGTTTTTTAATACCGGCTATATTATTAATTCCTTAGGCTGAAAGTGTACGATATATAAAATGACTGTGTATTTTTAAGTAATATTAGACATTTATTAAATTTCGCATGGAAAAAAAATCGGTAAATTTTCTTTACCCGGAAGTTTCCTTATTATGAATTTTTCCTATTATTAGGCATAGTGAAATGTGAGCTTTAGTTTCGCACAGTCATTTAGTTTATGAACATATCATCTTTTCAAACATTTTTATTGGGCGCCATTTTGTTCCACCATATTGGATTCGTGCCAATATTTTACCAGTTTTTACCTATATGACACTTGATTTTTAGACATAATTTAAAATAAACTGAATAAGTAGTTTTTAAGTCCGCTACTCGCTATTCGTTTATTCGTCCATTCGTTTGCATAGAGTGGAGGGTCTCGTTCATCTGTGCGACTCGTTGCGCGGCGATTCCGTCTTTTAGGCGAATAATCAGGCAGGCTTTGACTTCGGCGAACCATACGTCCGCAACAAATCTTTTGTTTTTTGCGTATTATTAAACATAGAAATATATAAAATCCATGCGAATGAATTAAATAAAAATTGATGAATAGATATTGAATTGACAATTGAACTGACGAATCGAACCGAATAGCGAGTAGCGGGTTTTACAATTACTTTTTTAAGACCGCCATTCGTACCATCATTTATTCCTTCCTATATCACATTTAATTTTTGTGAAACATTTGAAGTCAATTAAATAAGAAAATTTGTAAATGTTAATTTTCGCCACTTGAATTCATATCAAAATTTTACTAGATTATCTTATCAAACTTATTGCAACAAAAAATTTGAAATTAATTTAATAAAAGTAGTTTTTCCGCTGATTTTTTAAAATGTTATCAGCTCTTGTCTATGTAATAGTTAATTTTTGTGCAAAATTTGAGGTAATTTGATTAATTAGTATTTTAGAGACATTTTTTTAACATTTCACAAGGCCGCCTTTTTGTTCTGCTATATTGGATATTTAACAAAATATTATCAGGTGATCCCCATGAGACCTTTATCTTTTGATCAAAATTTGATATATATATATATATATATATATATATATATATATATATATATATATATATATATATATATATATATATATATATATATATATATATATATATATATATATATATATATATATATATTTCCTAACCAAATTTTTATTAGGAATTTAATCACGATCGGACGTATAGTGGAAGTTAAAGTGTTAGACATTATAATCGACATTGATTTGTCTTTTGTGTGAAGAAGTAATGTTATTGCCCTTGTTGAAAACGAAGTGATTTTGCAGACCGTTTAATTTTTGATTCCCAGATACTTTTTGGAAACTGAAAATATAACTGTTTTAGAATGGCCTGTCTGTCCGCCGGTCCTTAATCCTATTGAGCAATTATGAGAGACAGTAAAAAGGCAGATTTGGGTCCATCAGATTTCTCCGGGAAATTTAGAATAGCTCACTCTAGCATCTTTTTTCAAAAGGGAGGATTTACCTCAAAAGGAAATTAGCAATTTCATTCTAGGCATGGGAAGAATTGAAGCTTGCAAAGCTCCACATATATATATATATATATATATATATATATATATATATATATATATATATATATATATTATATATATATATATATATATATATATATATGTTATATTATATATATATATATATATATATATATATATATATATATATATATAAATATTATATTATATATTATATTTATTTTCATAAGTATAAATACATCCACTTTGCCATTCGAATTAAAATATTTGAGAAGTTCAAAAGGTGGTTTTAAATTTCCATAACTATCAAAATATATTACATTTTTGTTATTTTTAATATAAGCAGTCCAATGAGATCCTTTATTTTGTTTTTTATCCAAATTTACAATACCACATTCTTTCAGATTAATTTTTTTTGGAAGTTCATCGAGCATAAAAACACCTCTAAAGCCAGTTATTTTTAACAACTTTACATATTTAATAATATCATTGTTCGTAAGTGCTCTTTTTGGAAAACTTATTTTGAGTTTTTTTTTTGTCTGATTGCTTTCATTTTGACGGATCCTCCTTTATAAGGTCTAATAAATAGTCCCTTTCCTTTATATGGTCTAATATATAATCCTTTCCCTTCTTTAGAAGCATTTTCCATTGCAATATTATGTCTATGTATTTCTTCTAGTTGCTGTTTAGCTGCTTTAGCATCATTTACTGCCTTAGCAATTCCTGCCGCGCCTCCACCTAGTGCACCCAGGGCGCCAAGAATGGGAAACAAAAGAGGTAGAAATCCTCCAATTTTTTTGGGTGTTCGAATGATACGTTTTTTTCTCAATTTAAGTTTACCCCCTTTTGTATTTTTTAATCCCAAACTGAACTTTCTTTTACCCTTCATTATTCCTGCAACACTTAAAGCTGCAATTTTTTCACCAATAGAAGAATCTTTAGCTTTTACCCTATCCCAGGCTTTTTTTTCTAATATTTGGTCAGATATGTGTCTTTTTGATAAATCTTCAGTCTGAGAGTAAGATATATCATGTTCTTTGCAAGCGGAATCCAATGGATTTATACCAACGTCACCTCTAGTTAATCTTTTTTCCAAGTTGGTGCCGGGACCACAATAATTATATCCTGGTATATGAACTTCGAAAGGTAGTTTGCTAATTAATTTATTTACTAAACCAGAGCCTTTTCTATTACGTGTTTTAATAGTTTTTTTCAACTTATGGCGACCCACAGTCATTGAAGTTCTTTTTATACTAAAAGCACATTGACATTTTTCTGGTATAAATACTTTTACAGCTAAAAATATTTACTAGTGTGATTAAGAATGAGGATTGAAAAACAAAAATTCTCATTACCAGTAAATAATCATGATGAAAAAATTTTAAGTAAACAGTTGAGTAAGCATGGTGACTTATTTTGCGGTGGTTCAAAAAGAGGGCTTATAGTTGGTTGCAGTGGTAGCGGTAAAACCAACGTTATGCTTACACTGCTCGAGCATCCAAATGGAATTAGGTTTGAAAATGTCTATGTTTATTCAAAGTCATTAGATCAACCAAAATATGAATATTTAAGAAAGTTGTTAAAACCTATGAAAGAAATTGGATACTTTGAATATGATAGCGATGAGAACATTATTTCACCTCATGAGATAAAGCCAAATTCCGTTATCATTTTTGATGATATTCCTTGTCATAATCAATCTATTATTAGGGACTATTTCACGCATGGAAGGCATAGAAACACCGATTGTTTTTTTATTTTTCAATGATATTCCTCAAACATTAAACTTCTAATTCAAGAAAATGCAAACTTATTAATTTTATTTAAACAGGACTGTTTGAGTTTAAAACATATATATAATGACCACTGTATATTGGATATGACATTTGATCAGTTTAAAAATATTTGTGCTAACTGTTGGATGGATCCATATGGCTTTCTTGTAATTGACAAAGATTGTGAAGTAAATCACGGCAGATATAGGAGTAAATTCGATTCCTTTATATATTTATAAAAGTAAAAAATTTGCAGTTTTATTTCATTTAAAACTTGTACAGCATGGATAAACGTTTAGCTCGAGAATTAATAAGATCGAGACAAGCCGTGAAGCAGAAATATCAAAGCTTGAAATTAGCTACTTCTACTGCTCAGTCCGAATTAGAACAAACTTATAGACCAATAACACAACCACTTAAACAGCTAATTTCAAGTATTGGTAAATCCGAACCATTCGATTTAAAAGAAGAAAGAGTTTCAAAGTATGAAGATTTCAAAACACCTACAAAGCTTTATAAAACATCAACTCCGACGAAAAATATTCAGAAAACAGGAAAAACTCCGTCACTCCCTACAGAACTACCAACATTTTTAAATGACAGTAGTATCACTTCTTCCTCTCCTGTAGTACAACCATTGTCATCAACTGTTATAGCAGAAACTTCAGATCCTTCTAGTGACACAACAACAAATTTAAACTTGTCAGACATATTGGAACAAACTAGAAAAACAATTCAAACCTATGTTGGTACACCATCATATAAAGATTACTTAGCAGATTTTCATGAATTACCCAGATCATATATTGATGAGGGTGTGAAAGATACACAACATAAATTTGACCATTATTATGGAATAGTTCATGACCTCGAAACGGATAAGTTTTCTTTTGGTTTAACACAGATACCGGTAGAAATTATTGGAAAAGACATTAAAGTGGGAGGAATAACGTACACAGGCACGCCAGGTTTATACGAATTGCTTTTCAAAAAAGAACCGAAAGGTTATAAGAAGGAAGATTTAGATAATTACATGAACATTCTAGCTAAAACAAATGTATATCGTAGGAATTTTGATTCAAATGAACAAGTTCAAGGAAATACATCACACAAATATGTTACAATAATAGGACCATATTTACAAAGAAAGGGGATTACAAAGACAAAAACCTTGCCAAGATTAGTTACAGCATTTAACAAACCAAAACCTCCGTTTAGAACAACTAGAGCCAAATCTACAGGAAAGGGATTAATTTTGAAAACAAACAGATCAAATACAGACTATGTATACTGGAATAATGTTAACGAAATTGTTGATAGGCTACGTTTATTAATTTCATCAAGTGATGCGGGAAATAATGCTCATAGTAACGAGATTATCTCTATTATTGAAGAATTAAGAGAAGATAAAGTAATACTATAAATAACAGCTATCAAATATAATCATATTTATTGTTTAATGAAAGCTCAACATGACAGTTGATAAATTTGGACGCCATATTTCAAAACAAAATCAAGAGAGAATAAGTGACATTAATAATTTAAAAAGGAGATTAGGTGAAAATGAAACAAATAATGAAATCTTTGCTAAAAAGCTTAAGGTTTTTGATGAAAATTTTTTAAAGTATGAAAACCAGATTAAAGGATGCTATGCCTCAATTGAAAACGTTAATAAACAGTTGCTAACGCTAAATCAAATAAGTAAAGATTTGCAATTTTTAAATGAACATGTTAAAAAGGAAGACAAAAAATTAAGTGATGATATCAACAAAATTAATAAAATAATGGAAACAAATATAAGAGAAGTAATAATTGAAAAACACAAGGAAAAAATTAAACAATTAAGAACTTTTATAAAAAGGTTAGATGATGAAAAAAAAGAAATCAAAATAGCATTCTTAACAGTAGAACAATTGACCAACTCACTTTGGAAGAAAATCAACAATATATTTCCTTGGAAAATATAATGTCCAGTGTAATTAAGAAATTAGAACAAGAATTAAATAAAACAGAGGAGGAATTAAAAAATAGTGATAGTAGATCAACTACTTTCTTAACTGGAGAGATAAAAAAATCCTTTAATGCGTTAGAAAAGGAGATTACTAAAATTAGTAAAATTTTAAATGAAAAAAGTTATACAATACAAATTGATAAATTGAATGAATGGGAAAAAACATATAAAAGTTATATTTCGAATTATTACAAAACATAGAAAGTGAACTTCCTTAAAATTGAATAAACAAGTTTGTTGTCATGACAACCGTTAAACAACAAGTCGTTAATGAATTACATAAACCTGCTAGAAAAAACTACAAACGCAGAAGGGTGGTAGTGAAAGGGTTAAATGATCTTTTTCAAGCTGATTTGCCAATTGCCAAATTTAATAAGGGATTTAAATATATCTTGATTACCATAAATGTATTTTCTAAGTATGTTTGGGCCGAACCGTTAAAATCTAAATCTGGAAAAGACGTAACAGCGGCAATGAAAAAAATATTAATCAGTGCAAAAACTCCACCAAAAAACTTGCAAACGGATAGAGGGAGAGAGTTTTTCAATGTACATTTTCAAAATTTGATGCAACAATTTCGAATTAACCATTATAGCACGTTTTCCAATTTGAAAGCGAGTATAGTAGAAAGAGTGAACAGGACTTTAAAGAATAATATGTGGAAAATATTTAGCATTCAAGGAAATTACAAATGGTTTAATATATTAGCGGATATTGTAAAAGATTATAACAATACAAAACATTCTTCAATAGGAATGAAGCCAAAACAAGTAAATAAAACAAATGAAAATAGAATCTTGAAATCTGCATTTACTCATGCTAAAACGTTAGATATAAAATCTCCAAAGTTTAAAGTGGGTGATCACGTACGAATAAGCAAGCATCGAGAGGCATTTTCAAAAGGTTACACACCAAATTGGTCAAATGAGATATTCCACATTAAAGAAGTTAAGATGACAAACCCTTGGACATATTTAATTCAAGACGAAGATAATCAGGACATTCTGGGTGGTTTTTATGAGCAAGAATTACTAAAAGTAAAGCATACCGATGTGTATCTTATTGAGAAGATTTTGAGAAGGAAAGGAAACAAAGTTTATGTGAAATGGTTAGGACTTGATAAAAAATATAATACATGGATTGATAAAAAAAATATTGTTTAATTAAATTGAAATTAAATTTTAGTTAAATTTGTTTTATTTCTGTTCCTCACTTTATGCTTTAGCTGATACAAATTACAAAGTCTTAATGTGCTAATTAATTTCAAGTAAAATTCACATTTACTAAACTAAAATTTTATTAAGTAAAACATCAAATACAATTTTTATTAAAACGTGTCAAATATATTTTATTTCTATGTTCCTCAAATAATATCGAATCTAGAATAAGTTTACAATCATTTATTCTTTTTTCAAAACGGAGTCTATCTAAGTACCACATCTGAAAGTTACTCCTACGGGCTTGTCTGTAAGCAAAGCTCCACTTCACTAACACATGCACCTTATTGTTCTCATCCAGAAAAGATATTGTTTTCTTCGTAATATTTTCTTTTTGATCCATTTTCATTGTTTTCTTCGTAATATTTTCGTTTTGTTCCATTTTGCTTCAATTTGTTTTCCATTTGTTCAGGATATAAAGCAAGTAATTCCATCATAGTTGAAACATTTTCACTGTTAGGATTTTCTGTTGGACTTATTATATTATAAACATGCGTACACAAGTCGCCACAATCAGATGAAATATTATTTTGAAATATTTTGAAATATGTATTGAATTCTTGCCTTTTAAGTATAGATAATCTATAATCAATAATTTCCTTTAATCGCCACAAATTGTCCAAAGACTCTTGTCCTAAGTATATGAAGTGTGGGCCTTTTGTAATTTGTAGAACAGGGGTATCATTTATTTTCTGAACCTGCAGATGAATGTTGTTTATATTCACACTGGTTTGATCAACTTGAGGAAAGTAGAAATTGTTTACAATAATTCCTTGATGAACACAAATGTCTTTCCAATTTTTGGAGAAAAATCATTTAAACTAATGCCAACAAGAACAAATTTTGACAAAGAATTATTTAAAAAATAAATTTTTGAATTAAGAAGCGTTTCCAAAGGTTTATGAACCACGGCGTTGTTCATAATGACTAAACGAGACTGAAACATATTGTGTTATTCTTGTACTTAAATATTCTCATCCCCACTTTCTTTAAATTTTCGATTAAAATGGATTAATGAAAAAATAGATTTCCAGTTTGAAATTTGTAATAAAGATAAATAATTAAAATGGTAATGTATAAAAATAATGCAAAGTTTAATGTAACACTAATGATGGAAAAGTAATAATTTTTGAATCCGTCATAATAATTGGTACAGTTGGGGGTTAAAATTTGTAACTGATTATTTTTAAACTCTAACCTTTCTATCCAATTTGTATCAAAAATAGATCGATTTGGATAATGATACAAAATTTTAAAAAATTTACTTGCATTTTCATTTCCATTTATTCGTTCCATCCAACTAATTGTACTATTGTTAATTAATCCAATTTTCATAAATTTACAATATTTACTTAGAGTGACGTCTGTTTTATTAGAAAAACATATTTCACACTGTGTTACGCCAGGGGGATGATGAACATAAAAAACATTTTGGAAAATAAAATAAAGAAGAATAAATTGAGATCTACTGATAGTCATTAAAACAAATTAATAATTATATTCCAAATTTATTAACATTAAGCAGATACTTTCACCACGAAAGCAAAAGCAGTTGTAAAAAAATAACAATAAAATACTTAATTTAAATATATGTAAAAGTTCATAAATAAGGATATTAATAATACTATATAAAATGTGTAGCTTGAAGACTTATTTTGAATGGTTACAATTATTCGATTCCTATTTTTCCATAAACAGTTATTTAAATCACAATTCCTAGCAAATTTCTTATGCTCCACAATAGGATCATCATAACTTAACCAATCAAAAATTTCAATACCACAATAAAAACATTTACAAATATCATTGATTGAAGTATAGTAAAAGCCAGCTCCAGCTAACACTTCTGGTCTCAATTTTCCTTTCCATTTTTTAAAAGTGGAAAGTCGTTTTTCATATGTTTTAAAATAACTGTTATCAATTTCTTTGTCAAAAGTTTCTATGCACATTTTGTGAAAGACTTATGAAGACTAACTTTGGTTTCAAAAACAACAAATTTAAATAATATATCTAAATCTTCATGTTCTGCATTCCATTGATACAAAGCAATATCTTGGTGTCCCCAAGCTAATGTATTAAAACTATAGGGAATTTTATACCGCTTATCATCTTCGGAACTCAAAGCCAATTTATTAATTAACTCTGTAAAAATTGTATGTTGTCTAGATCGAAAAACATACATTGAACAAAAGGTTTTAGAATGATTTTCAACAACATCTTTATAATGAATAAAATCGAACTGCTTTTTAATTGCACTTTTTTTAACACCTTTTGCTTTTTTTGTTAAACTGTTTTCCGTTTTAATACAATATGCTTTTGCTCCAGTACCAAAGAAAGCAGTAATGGGTTCACCAGCATATTCATCTTTGAATTTTCCTATAACTGACTTTGTAATAGACATTTCATGAATATTATTAAATTCATAATTAGATGTGTCAAATTTGTGAATATATTTTATCATGTCAGAATAAATATTTGGAGTTGTGACTTCTAAAATGAACGAATCGGTATCGGTGTATAAAAGTGAAATATTTTCCTGATAAAGAGGTTTTAAAAAATTATAAAAGAAATCATACATGACAGTTTTAGATATATCTAATATTGAGAAGCCTACATATATTGGTTTATTGTAAGTAACTTGAATCTTTTGCATTTGAATAGCTACCAAGTTTTCAGAAAATATTGTTAAGTCCTTGAAATATGGTTTTGCAATTAAATTCTCAGCACCATCTTTTCTTCTATTTTTTTCCCACTCTGTAACAAGTCTTACGTCAATTCTCCTATCAACATTTTCCATAGTCTTGCCATAAATACTATTATTTGCCAACTTGTAAGTATTACGATCAAATTCATTCTTTGAATCATTTCTTAATCTTGAATTCAAGTCTATATATTTTTTCAACCAGATTGAGAAAACTGTAAAACTCTATGAACTTTAGTTAACTTGAGTCCATGTTCCAAACATTGTTTTAATAATTGATAGTGAATAACATATTTTGATTTATCATTTAAATTGGGTATTAATTTTATGCATTTAGAATTTGGCGGTTTAAAGTTTTCTGGACAAAACGGAAAATCGTTATGATAGGAATGTAGACTTGTAGGATATTCTAAATCAACTTCTAAAACATATCCCTTATTAGATTTTTTAGAAATATTCATAATATTTAAATCATTGATTTCTTTATCTGTTAACCAAACAAAATCTCCCGTTGGAATGTGCTGTGACATTGCATAACCATACAAATTTGTTGCATCATAATAAATTATGTATTTAGTTGGCTTTAAAGGATCAAAATTTAAAAGAAATGGGTTATTAGCTTCAAATTTTCTACAAATGCAAGAGCTCACACCACCGCGAACGCTTTTTTTGAAAAAGTGTATCATATCTGGATCAGTTAACAATTCTAACTCTATTCCAGTATAACGCAAACACGCCTCCCAGGATAAACCTGGAAAAGTGTAAAAATGAGCTGGATCGAGCTTATATGTGGATAAACAAGTGCTTCTAAAATTTTCAAAAATATCTGCCAAAAGTAAAGTATCAGAGAGTAAGTAAACGTCGGAGTATTGACCAAGAGATTCACATTTAAACAATTGCCAAACCTTTACAGCTCTTTGGTATTCTGCATCACTGATGTGCTCATCCGTTAAAGTATTATAAAATTGGTCCTTCTGAGGTAAATTTGTTTCTTCTAATTTTAAATAATCATCAATATAACTGTAAGGAAATACACCTTTTTGCAGAATAAGTTTAAATCTTTCTTCATCATTGAAATTTTTTTTATTTCCTTACATTGTTCATCTTTTAAGCTTTCAGAGAGTTTTGATAAAGAATGGGATAGAAATTGAAAAGAATCAATAAACCTTAATGATATATTTTTTTTCTTAGCCTTTTGTGTCTTTTTATCAAAATAGTTATCCACATGAATAAGCTTTTCAAATGAAATATATTTTTCCTTGTTTTGTGCGATAACTGTTAGTTGTTCTTTGTTTAAGCATAATTTTTTAAGAAATAGATGAGAATCATAATTACGCAAATTATGCAATATAACTGGAATAAAGTTAGGTATTCTGTAATTTATGTTGCAGAGTGAATGAGCTGGACCTCTATAAAGACCGGTTATATGACAATGATCTGCAACCCTGTCATTTAAAAGAGGTTTATTACAAATATGACAAACTTTTTCATAGTTATGATAAATTTTGTCCAGTTCGTTCAAAGGGATCATTTTTTTAGGAGCCTTTAAATATTTATTGTATATGTTATACACATCTCTTTCTAAAGAATTTATAAATAATGTATCACAATTTTGACCTCTATATTTTTCAAATTTAGAATAATTATCGTCGAAGGAACATTTAATGTAATAGGCAAATGAATGTGGAATATGTTCATATTGTTTTAAGGTGTATGAAGTATTAGGATTTTTATCAACATTGTCATTATTTAAAGGCTTTAAAATGCATTCAAAATCTGCATACACCACGAAAGGAACTTTCATTTGTTTATGATAATTTACAAATTTCAAAATATTATCATATGAATAGTTTCCAAACTTATCTTTTATTAATTCTTTAGAAGGTAGGTTAATTCGTAAATGATCACAATCATAGCTATTGTGTTGTAATAAATTTTCTTCTGTAGGGAAATATTGTAAACAACCATCGCAAATATATTTTTTTCCGTGATGTTTAGAAATTTGTGCAGAAACTAGTTTTGATAAATCTTTAATATAGCAATAATGAAAAGTTTTTTCATCATCATCACTTATTAACAATAAATTGACATGTTGATTTTTTTTATTCGATGAATAATAAAGTGGACCAATTACTTCATACCCCTTTTTAGGATTTATAATTTCTAATCCATAAACATTAATAGAAATGTTATTTTTTTCTTCAAAAATCTTAATGTTCTTTAGCAACATTGGAAATTCTATACCTGACATATCCAAAACAGAAGAGTAGTGTGGGTAGGATGAAGTTTCAAAATCTAATCCGCGTGGTTGGTGAAGAGCAGACACAACTGCCCAGGCGAAGCAAAAGTTGTCATCATTCCTAATGTTGATCACAGCTTGACGTCTCTTGAGGAAGTTCGATAAAAGATGAGGCTCTCAGCGGATTGTGCTTGTTAACATTAATTTCCAAATGAAGTAAATTCATCAAAGCCCATCCTGCAACGTAAAAATTAAAAAATTACTTTTTTTGTTGCTGTTGTAAAATCGAAAATAAATTCTTTACCTGAATCTCTTTCTGCAAATTCGTCAGCTTTCTGGTCAATAAGGGTGCAGATTTGCTCTAACAGTTCTTTTTTCTGATATCCCTGGCAAATGACTTGGAACGGCGCATTAAAAGATTTGACATCATAGCTGTCGCTGCTGGGGTTAAAATAGAAACCGAACAGTTCCATATTTAGCTTGATACATTTATGTTTCTGCAGTTCTTGATCTATTAGATGTGCAATTTTGTATTCCAAATGTTGAAAATATTCTTTCACATTTATGAAGTTTTGCTGTGAGGAAATCCTATAAGATATTATTCGTTCCCTGAATGCTGACTTGATAATTTCAACACCTTCCTCCAAGCCTATTTTGGAATTGTTCTTGTGCACACTAGATCGAAGATGTCCACCCCATAGACTTTGGTTTATATTTTTCTTGCATTCTTTACAATATTTTACAATATTTGTAGAATCTATATAAATTAAGAGAAAAATATTTTACAAAATATGACATGAAAAATAAAATGTTCTTACCTTTAACAAGCTTTGGTTTTTTCAACCAACTGTTGAGTTTTGTGGAATTTCCGTTAACATGTTTTTTAATATGTCGCAGTAAATTATCCTTTCTAGTAAAGACTTTATTACATGTTACACACTTATGCATTTCTGAAGTTTTCTGCATAATAATAATAATAATAAAATTAATATTGTGCAATTCTATTTAGTTATAGTCAAATTTTGAAAAAAGCAATTGCATTTTTGAAGTTCTTTGTATAATAATAAAATTAATATTGTGCATTTTTATTTAAGTTATAGTCAAATTTTGAAAAAAGCAATAGAAATTAATTGACTTTATGAATCCATTTCTTCAAATGAGTCAACTAATTTGTCAAAGGCCTGTTTAACATAATTCACCGTACTTTCGTCTCCCTTTTTAATTGTGATCAAATTAGTTAAATTTTGAATAGGAAACCCAGACACTTAAGGTTTGCTATTTGTTTTTTATTTTTTTTATTAATTTTAAATTTTTTTTTAATGATAAATGATGGTTTCGAAATTGAATTTTGTTCAACTGGTGAATTATTAGGAGAAATATCCGAAGTCAAATTTGCATCAATTTGTTTTTCTTGCGGATCAGAATTTACAATAGCATATGGTGAATTAATAGAAGATATAGCCGAACTTAAATTTTGATCAATTTGTTTTTCTTGCGAATCTGAATTTACAATATCATATGGTGAATTAGTAGGACAAATAGCCAAACTTAAATTTTGATCAATTTGTTCTTCTTCCGAATCAGAATTTTCACTAAACAAAAAGGGAGAGCAAATTGGTCTCGGAGAATTAATTGGCGATTTTAATGTTAAATAATTTGGATTAGATTTTTGAAAACAAACAATATCCTCACAGCTAGAATTTTCAGTTTCGTCAATGTCATTCAGTTCTTCAAGAGTTTGTTTAGTTTTTGTTGTAATTAAGTCCGTTTTGTTGTCAATAATGTCATTAAGATCGTCAAGAGTTTGTTGTTGAGTAGCTGTAAATAAATATTTTTCGTTGTTGTGTTTGTTGGCATTATTCTGAACTTGGCTATTATAAATAATTTCATTCAAGTCCTGAATAGTTTGTTGTTGACTAGTTGTAAATACGTCTGTTTCATTGTTTTGTTGGTTTGCAAAATTCTGCATTTGAGTACATGTGTATAAGTCAAAGTCATTGTCAATTATTTTGCTACTCGATGCCAAAAAATTGTCCATTATGAAAAAAATCGTAATAACAAATAAAAATGCCACAAATGTACATAAAAATGTCACCAATATATAAGAATTAAATCTTGCCAAATAAAAATGTTAGAAATAAAAATAAAAATTTACCAAATAGACACAATGTAAACACCAGAAAACTCGCGAGCTCTGCACAGTGTGAATGCAGAAATCAATTGCATTCGTCTCTTCGCTGAGGCGATTTTATATGCAAAAGTTAATCACATGTGTCCTACTTAAAGTTGAACGACAATCTCTAAAAACCACTTTCCCAAGCCGATCAACAACCTTACCCCCCTCCCACCCCCCGGACCCCTGAATTTCCGAGACTAAAATCCCGGTTCCCCAATTTCGGGCTACCCTCTTCAGGTTAAGTTAAGTTAGGTTAGGTTATGTTAGGTTAGGTTAGGTTAGGTTAGGTTAGGTTAGGTTAGATTAAAAAAGAAGAAAAGAAAAAAGGAGAAGGAAAGAAAAAGAAGAAGGAAGGAAAAAGGAGAAGGAAGGAAAAAGGAGAAGGAAGGAAAACGGAGAAACATATAAAAAAGAGAAAGAAGGAAGGGAGAGAAAGAAGATAAGGTGAGAGTGAGGGGGGTTTAAGGGGGCGAAGCCCCCCTTAGGGGGGTTGGCGGAGCGGGGAGGGGGGCGAAGCCCCCCCCCCCCCCCCCCCGAGGAAACTGACAGGGAAAGGGACAGCGAAAAAAGAAAAAAAAAAAAAAAAAACTTAAGTATTGCAGGTAGTAAAAGTGGTGGTTGATGGGATATATACTTAAGAACATCCACTCGACGATCATACAGTATCATTCGCTGTAATATCAGTTGTCGATATTATTTTATAAGCTATAACCAAAATTGTTTTTTATCAAATATATCTATCTAAATCTAAAGCTCCTAACGATGGCAGAAAATATGATTGGAAACGCTGACCAAATTGAAGAAAATAATGTGGAGAACGCCGCTCAAATTGAAGAAAGAAAAGAAATTTTTATTAACTTGGAAGGCGATTCCATCACTTATAAACATTCATTTTTGGACAAATCATCTAGGCTTGTTAGAAGATCATTCTTATGTAACATCGACATTAATTATATTGAGGAGGAAGAAGAAGAGATGGAGGAAGATGATCAGGAAATTGACGAAGGAGTGGACATGGATGGACAACTACTAAATTTAGGAACCGAGGCTGACGTAAAAGTAAGCAAGTTTAGGGCTAGTGAATTATTTAATAATTTTGAAGAAAAAGATGTATGTGTTATACAAAGCTACTCTAAAATTGAAAGTCGAAGACTAGGAACATTTGCTATTTGCCTTCCTTGTAGTGCAATTCACATGAGATATTTACGGAGAGGGGAGTCCGATCATGTGAGCTGCCACTACAAAAGAGCCTATGTTGTTAGTGCTTCTGATTTACATTGTGCTATTTGTAGGATACATCTTTTTCTACTAATTCCTGAACATGCTTGCTTTTACTGCAACAAAAATGAAAAAAAAGAGATAGAAAATTATGTTGTTAAATATTAATAATAAACATAGTTTGTAAAGGTGATGGGTAGATTATTTCAACAATATTAATTTTAAATATAGGTTATAAACGTAATGGGTAGATTATATCAAAAATATTAATTTTAAACATAAATTGTAAAGATAATAAGTAGAATATGTCAACAATATTAATTTTAAAAAATGTCAACTGTTACTATAAGCGGTTATATATTTTCATTGCTATATGCAAAATACTTTTTTATTCTAACATCTGACACTGTATTTGTAAATGAAATAGCTAATCATATGTAAAAAAAGTGTCGATTATGTCAACTGCCACTAGAAGCACTCATATATTAGCATAACATTTTGTTAACGCTTGTTTCTGTATTCAATTGAGTTTTCTCTTACTTGATGCAAATTATATTAATATTATTAGTAAATTCCCATAAGAAAATTTAAGCTTCCATTTGCAAAAGTGGTGCCATTTTAGGGCGTGGCACTTTTTGTGTAAACCCATAACAATTGTTTTGTTATGTAATGTGAAAATTAGTATGTATTAAAAAACTTGTTAGATCATTGTTGTCGTTTCAATATGGAAAAAAGAAAAGGAAAAAATATGTGTCAATTATTATATATATTTACATTTACTTTTTTTACAAAATTATTTGTTACCAGAGTTTTCACAAACACAAATTATAAAAAATATTATCCTCTTTTTAAAATTACAACAAAATGATGTCTAATTACATCTTTGAAGATTTGTACCAAATAGTAATATCTAGTGCGACATACAGGACAATTGTTTACCATTATAGAACAACCATTTTCATCATTCCATCTTAAAATACATTTTAAACAAAAAATGTGGGAACATGTATTTGGTCTACATGAATCATAATATTCGATTATTTCAAAACAAATAGCACAAAACACTTTTTTCTCTTCACTCTCAGTTTTATTCAAATTTTTTAAAACAATCCCATTATTTTCTTCTCGAACTAATGGTATATTTTCTTCTTGAACTCCTGGTATAATTTCTTCGAGGCTAATTGTCTGAAGCGGAATGGATCGATTTCTTTCTCCAACTGATTCACTCATTTTATTTTAATATTATTATTAATAGATTTATTCAACAGATTTTTTCCTTTTAACAGTCACTCGTACCTTAACATACTAAAATGATCTTGATGCACCTATTTATAAGACTTAAGAATGCAAAATCAAATGTGGGAGAACAAAGAGAAAAAATTAAAAAATATGATGCGAATGAGAATAAAAGGGGAGGAAGTTAAGAATGAGGGACATGAGAGAGAGGAAGAGGAGGAGGAGGAGGCGCTCCCCTATTATAACTACTAACATTTTGTGAATAAAGACGTGTTTGGAGTTCTCAGGAAGCAACACACAAAAATAATTAAAAATATTACAAAAAAAAATAAAAGCGACGAAAATGCATCTGGAGGAGTGAAAAATAATATTCTATTTCATTTGAAAATGTTTGTTCTGTAAAGTAGGCGCCAAACTTATTCTTAATAACCCAACACATTAATGTTAGGTTAGGTGAAATAACTTCTAATGCCATGACCACTATGTCTTACTGTTTTTATTAGTTACCTTTTTCCTGACAGAATGGTGAACGCAAGAGTGAACGCATATATTTTTCAATTCAACATCGGACAAAACCGCTCAAAATAGCGCCATTCCGCCATTTTTTCAACATGCTTGCAATCATACAAATTGGTCAAACCATTGCGGAGTAATCGATGTACATACATAAAAAAATAAATAAGATTGAATTGATAACATCCTACTTTTTTGAAGTCAGTTATTAAATACTGGTAACCAAGATCAAACATATAACTAATATAAATAATAATTAAGAAAACAAATTTAACGTTTAAAACAAAGCTGACAAATTGTTTTGCTAGGAATGGTTTTTATTAAAAAACAGTAATGCTTGTAGTTGTTCTTGGCATGACATTTAGTATCTTCATTTTATGTTTGTTTGTATGCCTTTTTTGAAGATTTTATAATGGATTTCCACATAATCGATTAACTTCAAACTAAGTAGGTGCACACGAAAAAGCGTGGAACACGTTATCATAAAGCTGGTTGTAGAGTCACAGGTATTAATAGTAATTGGGTATTTTTCACTGCATTGGCACCCACGCTTTTTTTGATTTCCCCAAATCGTTACTTTTCAGCTCATTTTATAAAAGCGCGGTTTTTCAATTTTTTAATATATTATTTTTTAAATACCTACTTATCAAATGTAGTTTTTGTGAGATTGTAGATTTAGATGCAAAGGAGTTAGAAATTCTAAAAAAGTTATAACAGACCTATTTCTACTACATGTCTTTAGTAAACAATTATGAATTGTGAATAAATTTTAATCTGTTACATAAAATTGAGAAATATGCTATGAATATATAAAAATATACTTAATTCTTTATTTTAACCTCTCCCTTCGTGATGAGGCTAAACGGAACGTGATCTGCAGCTTAGCGTTGGCTCCGAACTAGGGATGGCCGATTTAAGATTTTACCTATCGGTATTTGCTACTACCTATCGATATAGTTGCGAAAAAAAGTATTGAAGAGAAATGAAAAAGTCCTCTTTGTAAATTATGTATTCCGTTTATCCGTAACTATTGACGTTCTCGGCTACATATCGATATTATCAGCTACCTATCGATATCATCGGATACCTATCGCATTACTGCACACCTATCGGCACTTATCGATAACTATCGATATATCGATAAAACGCCCATCCCTACTCCTAACCACAGTATTCGGTCACTCTACTAGCCTCACTCACCCCATCAGCCTGGCAACGTTTAGTCTTACATTACGGCGTATGCTTTGGTCTTTATCAAATGTTCTACCGACTAGCAAGTATGTATCTGCATCAAATAAGTATTCCCCATATCCTTATTCATCTTAATATACTTAAGAAGATATCTAAAACGCGTTTACGACAACGTCTTATTTTTCAAAGAAAAACATATTCCAAGTAAAAGTATGTTGTTGTATCGTTGAGATTATAGAAAAGTCATTTTTTTACTAAACGAAAACGCGTCTTTCAAGTTCACCCGCCACACCATTGTCATTGGCTGAACATCCGCCTCGTTCGCTAGACTAATGAACTTTTGTGTTGGTGACCCATATCGATCTGTCACACTGGATATATCATTTGATTTACGTGCAGCAGACTGTAGCAGAAAATTACTCCAATATCATCTTAACAATGAATTTAATCTAAGACGTCTAATTTATTACGCAATATTCTCAGTGTCGAAATATATTGTTACATATACCCATTTCATTGTACGGTCGGTGAAAAAACTGGCCGGTTAACCTTGGTGATCTTGCCGCCTTTGGAAAATTCTTTTACATCGTTCCGGTTGAGGTCAGTCCAACAAACCATACGCCATTATTCTCGCCTTACAAAATGATTACACAAAGTTTCTATTATTCTACTCGTTAAACATGGTTTTAAATTTTACTATTTTTCATATAATTTAAAAAAAAAATTTCGATTTCATAAACTTATATTCTAGAGCAGATGACCTTTGTAAGTTGATAAAAATACAAAAACGATATAAATGTATGAATATAAATTGTGTTTTCTTTTATTTATGAAAGGGAAAGGGCATTTCTGGCGACTATCGCAAAAAACGTATGTGCACAGTTTAAGTTAAAGACCGGATTTTATGCACTTTGCATGTTTTTTTGATATTGAAGAAAAAAATGCATATTTTAAGAACTATTGCATGTTTTGGGATTTCTGTGTTGTATTGTTAAGTTTTATGGCCGCCCGCCGCCTGAACGTTGCGGCGTGCGGCGCTTGAAGTGAGGCGGCTGAACTCTATTTAGATTGAGTTTCTCCTAAAACGGCAATTAAGTAATTGGATTAGTCTGTAGGTTTTTTTGGCCAGATGTTTAAAATAGTATTTCTTTCCCTACACCCTACATCCCCTATATATTATTTATTTGTTCGCATTTGATACACTTTACCAGTATTATTGAGGTTGTCGTTCGTTAGGTTGTAGCCGCAGTTAGTTTCGATCCATTCGTAATGTACTTCGTGGATTAAGCCTTCCAGAACTTGTTCAGAACGGCGATCATGTTTTTTGCAAGCCTTGTTCAAAAGTTGGTATCTGCCCGAAGAAATTCCAAATAGCTCAATACATTGAGACGCCGTCTCACATTGCAAAGGTTAACAAGATAAAGTCTAGTCCCTTTCAGTCAACGTTGAAACAGTCTTCTGAGACTTTTAAAAACGAAAAGCACGGCCAGTCAGAATATAACGAAGATCTGTGTAAAATGTTTTTGGCTGCTGATATTCCTTGACCAACCGGCAAGTTAAAGCCTTTCTGCAAAAATACTCAAAATTTAATGCCAATAACATTAAGAAAAAACGTCATTGGAAAGTTGTTTGATACCGTGTTAGAAATAGAACGAAATTAAAGGTAACTATATGTATATTACCGTCGACGAAACCACTGTCTCGTGTGGTCGTTACATACCTAATTTAACGATCGGAAAACTCACAGAAGAAACTCAAGAAACATTTGGCATCTCTTTTTCCCGAATTCAGTTCCTACAGATAAAATTCTTGTCGTGTTGTTCGATGATGCGCCGTATATGATAAAGGCAGAACATAATTTAAAAATATTTTATGAACATTTAATTCATGGAACTTGCTAGTTGAATATTGCCCGTTGGTCAATGACCTAAAATGAAATGTGAAAAAAATATTCATAAAGGCCCCATTAAGAGTGCATTTTTTTATAAGGCGAATTTGCCAGAAATAGCATTACCACCTGAGCTTGTCGTGACCAGATGGGGCACCTGGATGCGGCAATATTTTATGCAGGTAATTTCTAAAAATTGAAAGACTTCACATGATTCACAGTGCATTCAAAAGTGTAAAGAATATTTTAAAATGTTAAAGTGGAACAACAGTTAATGTATATTAAGTGTAACTATGGATTTCTAGCAGAGAGTATCTTGTAACTAGAAGAATCGTGTACGAAAAAAAATTTGCCCTATAACTTCAGTATTTGTAGAGATCGTTTTCTTTGTACAAACATGTCCTTAGTGATCGACGCCACAATTCGTTAGTTAAAAACCTTGAAGCACACATAATAACTAGTGTGTTTTATAATTTTTCAAATTAATATTAATATAAGTTTCATATACATTGATATAGAAAAATTGTATTAGGTGATTTAATGAAGTATATGCAACTTTAATTTATTTTTATTTGATACTAAATACCCTAATTTAGTGAAAATTTAATTCAGAAAATCCAAATCTAGTTGTTTTATTACTGCATATTTATGAATTTTCTCGCATATATCCTGCGTAAATTTTAAAAAGTATGTGCATATATATGCGTATATTTTTAAGATTCTGGGTTACATATAATCCGGTCTTTATTTATTACCAACTAATACCTGCAAATATACAAAACTTACAAAGTGAAAACATCTGTGACCGTCATTAACCTTAAAATACACGTTCCCCTAAAAATATAATATAATTTTGTATTTTACAATTTAATAAATAAATAATATCACAAAACGGTGTAGGGGACGAAAAACATTTTTATAACCCATTACGTATTTTACATGCAAAGATGAGAGAATGGAAAATGGTTTTTGATATAGGTACCGTATATTACTAGAGGTAGAATTGGAGGCAGCTATTGATAAAAAGAAGCACAATACATTAGTTCTTCCATAATATGATACGTAGTAACACAGCTTTTATTTCTGATATATAATGGGAATATTACCGCAAATATCGCTGCTTGCGGTAATATTCCCAGTTCATTATTAGCTTTTAAATTTCAGCAAAGCAAGGAATTTTTTCATCAATTAATAAAGAATGGACAATGTTCACATGTAAATAATAAAGTCAGAAAGATCATTTTTGTTGGAAAAATATGCATTTCTGTGGATCGGCATAGCTATGGATATTTATAATATAGATATTTTATAGACTTATTTTTATTCGATGTGTCAATAATTATCGAAATCTATCAGTGAAATTCTGTTCTCGAGTCTTGAAAATGATTAATGAAATCAAAAAACGTATTTTAGATTAAACAGAAAAATTACGTTAATTTTATAAACACTATATTTCCTACTATAGTTCCACTTCAACATCAGCCCTGGAGTCATGGCGATTCAAAATTTCACATACATACGGCCACAGGAAAACATGGTTTATAAGATATATAGACCTAATAAATGTGAAAAGTTGCTTTTTCGATAGACAAACAAAATGCCTCCATCAAAATGATGTCCTCGTCCATATCTATGGTATTTACCTAGGCAGGACGGTACTAACATGATAACATGAGGCAAAAGATACACAAATCGTTTTTTTTTAATCCTTATGTTGTAACGATATTAATAAAAGAAAGGTCGGATAAGATCCTACAATTTTAACAAGTAAATTTGTTTTTGAATCTGGAGCATCACTGCCGATGTATAGGCAGCTATTTTTTACTTTATTCTAACTCGTAAATCTCTCCTTGCATTTAAATTCGTAATCTCTCCTCTAACTAACCCGACATTATTATTCACCACACTACAGTTGTTATAAAACCACGTATATGAAGCATTAAACAGCCTATTATAATGAATGCTCTTAAAAGACTTGTCATTGTTTAAACAAGGAATTAAAATACAAGGAAAGGCCATTTATGTAATCGTCATCATCTCTGATTGCCGAGAAGTGAGCGACCTGAGAACGACCGGTAACGGTTCTTTTTGTCAGTCCGATCCCGTTAGGCGAACTACTTTACCGACACGGCTGTTTGCGATTCGTGCAATTCGTATCTCTCTTCTTTTCTGGCCCATTCGGCCTCAATCGACCGGAAAAGGCGAAAATTCCGTCTCGAATCGCTTGTACGTCGCGATTTTTACTCTAGCGAAGAAACGAGGACATAATTGAGACCGATAAAATTTATAGGCTGTTACCATTACAAGTCATGCATCTTTACAATGTGAAAATCTCTGAAGGTGAAAGGCTCTAGCTTTCTCACATTACTAGCAAGATTAATGTACTAGATACAATGCAGCAGAGGGCAGAGGGCACAATAAAAAACTGTAATAGGTATAAGACGCACTTCCGATACTGTCAAATAAGGTGATAAACTGATGAGCAGCTAGTAAACTTTGAATACAAAAACGATTTTTTTCACATCTACTTAAGTTTAGATTTTTATTGATTATTAGTCGAAAAATATAAATGCATCTGTGTTACACCTGAGATTAAAACCTTAATAGAAGTTTATTTATTATTAAAGTTGTACGGAGGTTTTCAACAATTTCAAACCGCAAAAAATGTAGTGGAATTAATGCCTTCCATATTTCGTTTACTTAAGATTAATTTTTAACTTGTTCTCGTAAATACATTCCTTACCACTATACAGATTACAGTTTCTTTAATGTAACAATGCTTGGCAAATAATGTTCTAACATTGTTTACTACGGCACAGTGTATTCTGGTGTAGCACATTAACCTTTATCAAATATATACGCGCGTTAATCATAAGCAAAGTGTGATCGAGTTGATGCAGGCACAAAGTTTATGCTTAAAAAACTTATTTCACAGTCTCACCATCTCAATGTTGAAAGTTTTAAGAGGACCTAAATTAGTTTGTGGTAAAGATCTGATTGTCGAATATGGGTACAAAGATATGAGATCATGCTACGAAAGGCGGTAAAATAGAAAATGGAAATGATGATTGGATATTGGTAATAATAAGTTATATAAGGGCTATTAGTATGTAAACTTATCCCTCAGGCTAAAAAAAAACATATTTCGCAGAGTTCAAATGTCGAAGAAATAGTTTTGACAAAGCAAAAAAACTCAGAAAAAAAAGCTGATTCAAGTATTCAACTGTGAATATTTGAT
>JAUTXW010001654.1:140000-305000 GCA_030620095.1 Kuschelorhynchus macadamiae | reverse complement strand
TAATTAGAGATGCGAGTTGGTATTTTGGAAGATCACTAACCAATCATTATTTTTGAAGGTGCTCTAAATGGGCATAGATACTTAAGGTTTTTGCAAAATGAAATTGAGAATCTATTGAAAAACGTACCCCTGCAAAGTTATTTTAATCTTATATGGTAGCGAAATGGGGCATTATTTATTGGCCACCAAATAGTCTAGATCTAACTCCGTTAGATAATAGTTTCTGGGGATATTTAAAAGACGAGGTCTATAGAGAAAGAAGCAGAACTTTGGAAGATTTAAGAGGAAAAATTGTGGAAAGCATATTATGTAATTTAAGTACTAATCATTTTAATTTTATTTCCAATTCAATTAATAAATTGGAAGATGATTATAGAAAATGTATAGAAAATAATGGTGGCCATATCCAACATATATAAAATGTAAAGTTTATTTATTTAATAGTTGTTGATAATTGTTTTTTATTCTTAAGTTGCAAAAAAAAATAAAATTAAATACTTGTTATACTATAAAATTAAATCTTAAATTCTAAAATATAAAACCGTTTTACGTAATTTTGTTTATTAAAATTTTATTAAGAATAGTTTAACAGGGTAATAGTATAGTAATAAAATAATAGTGGTTTTTCCTTTTTCCAATCATTTCGTGATCTCAATGCTAAATGATTATAGTTAAATTAAAGTAAAAACGGCAGGACCAGAGAAATGTTTTGTTTTATTTTTTCCATGGCTACCTAGATTAACACTTATTGCTTTCGTAGTTTACAAAGTAAACGCAGCAACCTGCGATGGCTACTATGATTGAAAGCACATAAAATAAACCTTATATCAGAAGCACACTTAAGTCATGCGTATCACTTCACGTCACCAATCTCACGGGTGGCTTCACGTTTTTATTTTCTGTGCTTCCGCATATTTTCGCCTCACGTGATATCATATTTCAATGTTGTTATTGTGGTTATAGAGTATTTATTTTGAAAATGGACGAGCTTTTGATTGAGCAAGTCTACATGAAGTTTTATATAATCATCGTCTCCCTGAATACTGAGATCAAAATATACGGCAAGCTACTTAGGAGGAAGCTGGAAGGGAGATACCAACAGGAAATATGCAGCATATATAGGTATTTTTAAACTTTAGTATTATTATAAAACAACATTACTTAATATAAAAATCAACTACTTATATTAGTGAACTGTGAATCAAGGGACTGAGAAGAAAGCTGTGAATCAGTCCAGTTTTTTACAATATTTTAATTACCTGCCAAAATTAGGTTCTGACTAAATTGTGTAACTAGTAGTGTGTTCGAAATAATCGGTTATTGTTGATTTGCAGTAGTATTATAACCATTATTAAATATTTAGTTTATATGATAAAAGTTTATTTTGTGCATACAGAGAAGAACTAGTTGAGCAGGCATTTTTCATTATTAAAAACAAATATTAGTAACAACTAAGAACAAAGAAATTGCCAGAATACGCATACTAAATGAGGTGAACTAACATTGTTTATGATAATGCATGACAGTAGTGTGTTTCTAAGCGTGATATCACATGACATCAATATAATTGTGGTGAGCATGATAGCACGTAAACTCACGTGACGTGAACACAGTTTGTTTCCGTCTTAAGTCTCCAGACTTGTTCACACGAGCCTACTGGCTAATAGATCTGGGGCGATCAAGTTGAATTGTGGACACCCATTTCCACAAGCCCAATGTTTGACAGAACGCGTGGGACCTGTGTTGCTTGACGATACATATAACATAAAAAGCCGGAAATATGTGCAGACTTTCAATGTTTATGTGTGTAGTATCAAATATCCTGACCTGTTCTAAACATATTAAATTTAGCAATTTGAAACTAGTATCATCTGTGTGTTACTGGTGGGTTTACCTATACGTATCCAAAACAGAAAGGGATCTGGAAATAATTTCCGCTCAATCAATACAAACTGAAAAACAGTCTCTGACGCTCCGACTAGAACTTTTAGCTAATGATTCTACGAGTAAAAGTCGCGGGTATTATAGACTATTTAATAAAAACATTTATGAAAGATGTTACTGGTTTAAGGCATTGCCGTTCAATTTATTATCACGAAAAAAATCCACATTTTTTACGTCGTAAAATATTCACTATTTCTGTAAATATGCTTAAGTGAACATAACAGAAAGGTATTTGCCCTGGCAAGGCTCCTCAAATATATATATATATATATATATATATATATATATATATATATATATATATATACATATATACATATATATATATATATATATATATATATATATATATATATATATATATATATAATCCTTGTCAAAAAATTTTTACTAAATATTTGATGAAATTGAAAACAATACCTAAAAATTAGAGAATATAAAATCTTGTATCAACCGTACAAGTGCTACAGACTACGACCTAAAATAAATTTGTTTTCTAATCAGCTTATGTGTAACCTAACATATTCTTTCAAATCACATATCACAACCGCGGCTGTACTGATTGAAAATTCTACTTTTATTCCACTTGCCAAACTGCTACCCGGAATCCCGAAATAATTATGAATAAAACCTTCTTATAATGTCCGCTATCAAGGTCACATTTATCGTCCCTTGTTTTTGTCGCCCACTCACTTCGAATCCATCCGTTTTACTTGTTGTTATAGGGTAAGCAGGCGCAGTACAAAAAAAGGCAAGGAAAATAGGGGCCGCCCGTGGATAAGATAAAAAGTGTACTACTAAAACGCCGACTGTGAACATGTTTTTACTTTCGTGCATGGTTGATCAAATCCCTTTTGCTGAGCCCATTTAAAAACAAACAAAAACTCTGCTTTGCGGCAACGCGTATTTTTATATAGATTATAATTTCTTTCCAGTCTGGCTATTTTAAAATTAGTACTTTGAAACTAAGAAACGGTTAACTATATATGAGACATATTTTTGCTTTTAATTACTATATATTAACTACACATATCACATAATTTCTTACAAAGTATATATATATATATATATATATATATATATATATATATATATATATATATATATATATATATATATATATATATATATATATATATATATATATATATATATATATATATATATATATATATATATATATATATATATATATATATATATATATATATATATATATATATATATATATATATATATATATATATATATATATATATTTTTTTTCTTTCATATGAACAAGAAAGTTTTCATTAGTGATCCTGTCCTGTCTTGAGTTTTCATGGGTATAATTTAATCCTACGGTCATAGGAGTTTTCAAGATACAGATTGTAAAAGTTAAAAAGAATTAAGTAACCGTATCTAGGTTATTTACTTACTTGGGTTCTAGACCTGTACTGACAAAATGTATTAACGATTAAAATTAACAACAAAAGGTATTTATACACAGGGTGAGGCACGAATGTGCAACCAAATAATATTAACCAACCAAATAACATTAAAATTTTACAGGGTGATAAAAAAATGATTTCTTTTTTTTAAGCCAATTTGTATACAATGTTTTGCAAATTAAGGCAATAGTTCTGCTTTTATTATTATTCTAATAAAGTAAATATTTTGGCATATATACAAGGGTATAAAATTGTGTCAGTTTATATAAATTGTTGGAGGTAAAAATTGTTATTTTGTCAATTACAATTATCAATATAAAAACTAAAAAAAATTTAAACAGTAAACATTTTCACAATATCATACGTTGAAACAACATTAACGTTTTTTTACAAATATATATTTAAATATAAATTAAGGTTTACAGTAGATTTTCATGGAAAATGTGTAACATAGCTTGGAAAATAAAGTATCACTTTTGGTCATGTATTCAATTTAAGGAAAATTATTTTAGTATAGATCAGGATAAATTCCATGAATTTATTTTGTTGTGCCTAAATGATAATGGCATACATGAATGTTTGATGGTATGATATGATGTTGATAACGTAAGAAATTTAATTTTTCGGATTCTTTGCGAGAAGATTGAACTTGTTTAAGGTAAGCGATTTACTTTTAACTTATAGCCTTGTTTTTCATGGTAAATTTTCTTTACAGGGTCCTCTTCCTCCTTCCGGCTATACTAAGAAAGCCGTTTTCCTTTTCTCACGCATTTTTCTGGTTTTGAAGAAAATGCATAGTTAACATAATCTGTCTTTTTTGCCAATTATTTGGCTGAATCTGCATTCCTGAAAGTCCCACTTGATCTGGTAGAACACGTGCCAATATGTCTGCTGTCTTGCTGATGTAGCTGTCCTGGGTTGATCTACCCCTCTAATTCTATTCAAAGTTGCCTGAACAGATGTTTTCTTGATAACCACAAATTTCGGTTTTGCTCCTATTGGTGAACTCTGGCGTGGTTGTGTTGTTAAGTTTGACACTAGTTGTGCTCGTCTCTCAATTAGTTGACTATAATGATGAAGATAATAAGTCAGAAACACGTGTCTACGGTTGGCTAAATTCCATTGTACTTGAGCGGTCATCCTTAAATATATACATATATATATATATATATATATATATATATATATATATATATATATATATATATATATATATATATATATATATATATATATATGAAATATCGAATTCTGTGTGGTTCTTGGTCGTAAAAAGTTATCCGACACGAAAGAACTAATAGTAAAGAAATTTACTCATTCACCATTTTGTCGAGAAACGACTAAAACATGACCCTATGTTTGTTTAAGGGCCAAGGTGCCATCTGCTACCGTGGTATCTGACCCGCCAAAGCTCATCAGGGAGTTTTCTTGGGGAGCATCTGTATTACAACCGAAATACCTAAACCCTGAAACAAACGTGTCATTTTTTAATAGGACATCCTATATATTATCAGATTTTTAAGATATACGAAAAAAAAATTAAATTTTACATTCTACAGCTTGAATAACATGCATTTTCTTCCTAATACTGTAAAACTCCTGTGAAAGTTTCAGTTTCTAAAAGTAGCAATTTAATATGTACCTGAATGATTAAGGTTCGCTCCGACAATACAAGATTTCCCAAAAAAAATTCTTAAACTAGAATAGAAAATAATTACATAAAATAATGTCTTGTTTATTGATAAAATAATTATATAGTTTAAAATAAAATATATTATATAAAACAAAAAAATCCGATTGTCCGAACAACTGAGTTGGAAAAAACGAGCTCTAGAATCCTGATTGTGCAGTGTTAAATGCACCATGAAGTATTTTCTTGTTCGAGGACAAAAAAAGTTACCTATTTTGATTACTGATTATTAATTAAGTCTCCGCCGCTGCATATCTTTTTTACTCGTTATTTACTTAAATATCCAACAAGAAGACATATCACGGTACATTTAACCTTGCTCAAACAGAACTCTAGAACTTGGTTTTCTCGTTTTAGTTTTTTGTGCAGTCGTTTTTTTTTGTATTATTGTGGTTTTTATCAATTTATTTTATTTAATTAACGAATTGTGTTTTTTTGATGCATGTAATGAAGTTTTCAAATGTCTATGTGCAGATAGTACCACTAAATATACACCCTTTTTATTCTGCAAAACTACTTCAACATTTTTTATTAGGTAGAGTGAAAAATAATTTTATCATTATTTTGATAAAAGCAAATAATATGACGAGTTTCTTCGTTTAAACTCAATAATTATAATAAAAATTATCATTGCTTGTTTTTATAATAAATTAGGACCTATAAATTTTGTACAATTTTCAATAAAACGACATCGTGTCAACATATATTCGAATTAACGTCGCGTTGTTAACATCCACATTAAGGACTAAAGGCCTAGTGGAATTTGTTCATATATACCTAAAAGCCTAGTGGAATTTATTCATGGATACACAGGCTTAACATCTGTACGAAAGCGCCGCATTATATGCTTTGATCTAATAGCCGTTTCCATATGTTTTGTTTTGCTTCTATTGTTTGAGACCCGGTATCGTTTACGTGATTAGGTACATTGAAAACACAAACATTATAAGCACTTTTTTTATTTTAATTGTTATATGCATTTTTGTAAATTTAGATTGATACTAATTTACAATATTTTTAGATTACACCTAACTTTTTTTTTTAGCTTTTGGCCTATCGGCCTTACCATATAATATATCTCCCTTCATATAAAAAGTTAAGAGTAAAAATGCTATATATCTCCATGTTTATCATAGGAACCAATGTTAAATATAAAAAGTAATTGGGATTTTTATGAGCAATGCAAATTTATCTTTAAAATAACTATTGAGCATCAAATGGAGATGATTAGAAAACTATCAAAAAATCTACGGAAAGAAAACTAGGCAAATCTCAGAAAAGAATATGTTAAAATTAATTAAGGGCCATATGGTGATGATATGCTAACATTTTGGTAAAAATCCAGTATGGCGGCCTAGTGAAATGTTAAAAAAATATTACTAAAGAACCACTGTCAGAGTCAATTTACGTGAAAATTTGCACAAAAATCAAGTACTATGTAAGAATGAACTGGTAAAATTTGGTAAAAAAAGCGGCTTAATATGTAAAAAGCAACCTGAAAAACTACTTATTAGATTGATATAACTTATTTTTGCAAGAATTAAGTGTGATATAGAAATGAACTGATAAACTTGTATAAATTCACAACAGCGGAACAAAATGTTTGTAAAAGAAAAAAATAACCCTTCCAAGATTTTACAGGTCTTCACGTCTATGGTCCCTATATGACAAAAATTCTTAACTCAATTTGGAGAAACAAAATGTGGGCCTAGTGAAATGTTAAAAAATTATTACTAAACAAAAACTAATTATCCAATTTACCTGAAATGTTGTAAAAAATCAAATATTACATTAAAATGAATTGGGTTAAATATCGGTACGAGTACAGGATGGCAGAAGAAATGACGACCTAATAAAAGGTTTAAAAACAAGCCCGAAAAAACTACTTATTAGATTGATTTTAAATTTTGTACAAGAATTAAGTGTGGTATAGAAATAAACCGAAAGAAAAATGTTATGAATTGAAGATGGCGGAATAAAAAGTTGGCCAAATAAACTGTTTAATTTAATTGACTCCAATTTTTGCTCAAAAATTAGATACGATATAGGGATAACCTGGTAAAATTTTTGTACGAATCCAATATCGTGGACCAAAAGGCACCCCGCAAAAATGTTTGAAAAGACAGTATGTATACGTGTTACTAAATGATTCTGTGCGAATCTAAATTGGGTTACGCTTTAATAACCCTAATAAAATGTAAGATGCAAAGGGGAAGTTCTGAGTAAAGGAAATTTACCTTTTTTAATTTTGCACAAGCACAAGAGCTTTTTTATCGAATACACTATTATTTATTTTCTACGAAAACTAGATTGCTCATAAATTTAACGAGAATAAACGAATTGATATCTAGTACCGTTTGTTCGAGTTTAAACTGCTAAAAAACAATTTAGTATGAGTTTTTAAAATAAAAGTTTAACGGTCTTAAAAAAATGGGGAGTGATTTTTAGCTAGAGAAATTTATCAATTCACGCATGATTAGATACTAAGAAATAATACCATCTTTATTTAATGTTATGTTAAAGTGACAAAAATACAATATTCAAATAACCTCTTTAAAATAGGAACGGACTTATCAAATATGAATGCATTCTTCATAAAAATCCCAATTGGATCACTCTGTAATCTAATAATGAGCATATTATTAGGGGTAGGCAATACTAGTATAATCGATTAACCGATTATTCTATAACTTTTTTTAATAAATTAATCGATATATCGATTAATAATGGGTTTTTCGATTAATCTTTTCGATAATCAATACATCGAATAAGCGATATTATTATATATCCAGTTAAATTGCAAGAAAATCAACTAATAATGCGAAATTTAACGTCCTATTAAATTTAGTGGTAGAGTAGCGGGTTTGGGACAGAAATGAAAATCCTTTTGTTTTAATGCCTACGATTTCGGACTAAAAGAAACAACTTTATATCGTAACTTAAAAAGAACAGTAGTAGTATAGACCTCAAAGAGTTAAATATAAAAAGTCTTAAGAAATTACAGAAAACTTATTTCCTTTCTTTATTATTTATTTGGATAATCGTCCAGTCCCACTCATAACCCGTATCTTTTTTGAAAAAGCAATTTGAAATTGAGTTATTTACGACAAAACTTATAAAGGTCTACTTTTATTAAACTATGCAAAAGAACATTTTGGTTAATCGAAAATTATGCGAGCTCTGGTTTCAGTGAACGACACTTTCTTTTTCTAACAAAACTATTGGTTCTAAATTGTTAGTTTTAGTTTTATTTTATAATTCTGTTCGTTTTTCCTTCAATTCGCATTAACTTGCGTTTATTTCGGCTAGTTTGGTTTTGTTTGAGGATTTCTTTTTCAAAACTATCGAAACATATGTCTATTTGAAAATTTCTCATTGCCATCATTTTAAAAATATTTATTCATAATAATTACTACACTCCAAATTCTCTTCCTGGCAAAAAGCTACAATGTATTATACAATTCTAAATGCTATTTAAAACAAATACCTTAAAACATTTTATCATAGCTTAATCGGTAATTGTACTTCAACAGACAACTCCGTGTTCTAGTTCCTTTTTTTCTCTCCTTTCGACATCGAAAGTTCAATCCGCAATAACTATTATGCAACGTAAGAACAAAGCATCGCTTGTATTTTAATCTGATCATTAAAGCACAAACCGATTGACGAACTTTTTTTAATGAATGGCCAAAAGTAAAGATTTGTTGAAACCACCAAGTTAAAAAAAAGTTTCGTCATATTCATACAAAAATCTCAATACAACATAATATATATATATATATATATATATATATATATATATATATATATAAATATATATATATATAACAAACATTAGCTACTATGCAAATCTGATCCCTATGAGACGATTTTTAACTTTATATACTCGATTTCGAAAAATAAGTTAAAAATTATTGTCAATATTGCTTTGCACGCAGTATCCTTAATTGTTGTCGTAATCTCTAAACAGGGAGCGCGATACTCTAAGCAACTCTCCCAGAAGCCATCTGGCGAGTTCTTTCGAAAAAAACCTGTAAGCATATCGCCAAATCGCACCCTAGTTACCCTAAAGCATAGTTTAACATTTATAATAAATATAAGGTAAGGTAATTCAAACGATTTGCTCTTTTTGTGGATTGCAGTTATTTTTCTCCTACTTCCCGGAATTCAAAAAAAAAAAAAAATTAATTATAATAGATTTTAAAGATGAAATGAAATTTTTTGGTAGTATTTCTTCTGTGACTATCAACCTCGTTGACTCCTTCACCCACAATTTGATGATATGAACTTTCCTCCTTATTATTTATTCACTCTCACTTTTTGTCTGTACTTTGTTGTTCTTGACAAACCTATTATTATGTTAATCGTGTAGTTAGTTACCCATTCGCTTTAATTACTTTCTAGCTCTATTTATTCATGAACAAGTTTTTTTTTATCGTGTAAAAAAAAGATGGTCCGACAGGCGCAGAGCTACCAGTACTTTAAGTGAAATAATTAAAAAATCTAATTCAAAATACTATTCAGTATATTAAATACTATACTCCAAATATATTTTGCTTCCCAGCAGGTGTACTTCCAAAACGGTTTTTTGAACCAGTCGCAAGCCAGTTTTATTAATTGTATATATTCCAATCATTCAAAGATCATAAAAAGATTAAAAATCGAGTTAAAAACAGATCAACATAACAAGATTCTTAATTAATGACTTCGATACATGTTTTATTATTAAGGGATGTTAATGATATTTCCTTTCACACAGAAATAAATTGGAGCTGTTTTTACTGCGACTTATCGATTGTAACAAATGAAGTAATTAATAACATAGGGCTTTAGATAGAATTTATATCAACTACTTATTATCAGTGTACTACGAAAAAAGTAATTACTATATAGTAGTAAAATAATTACTTAGATATATTTATATTTCATCAATCATTTAATAATATTTACTGCAAGTGAATCGCCATTTTTATAAAATGCAACACAGCACCAACCATCTCTAACATTTAAAATCCACTTTGTAATAGTAAAAAGCACCAGCACATTAATTTCTTTCAACTTTCTTAAAAGTATTCTTAATAACGCAGGTCTTTCTCTTTTCTCCAAATATCTATTCACTTTAGCACTATTAACGGTATAGAAATATAAATGATTTTGTTAACCCATTATAAATTGTTTCACTTGGGCTTTCTCCTTAATAAAAATCTATTATGTTTCCTTAAATAATTAATCTCTTTCAGTGTATTGTATTGATTAATATTTGAAAATTTTAAAAATATTATTTTATTTTTAAATTAACATTATAGGTCGGGCTACACTCATCAGCTAAAGAAAATGTAATGTATGTAGTAATAGTTAACTATTAGTAGATGTCAAAAAGCTTTGTCGTATAATTTGTGTTCGTCGTCGTGGTTGTCTTCGTGTCCAAACGCACTTTTTATCTTTAGGTTGCTATATCTCGGGACCGGTTTCAGATAAACTTTTGAAATCGCGTACGTCTTTAAAGCATACTGGGGGCTATCAAACGTTATCACACAGATTTTCGTACCATTTTCGGTTTGTCGTCTATTATTGAAAAAAAAAAAAAGTGTTGTTGGATACGCGATTACTGTTGAAAAAATCGGTAAATTTCCTTTACCCGGAACTTCCTCGCTATGAATCTCCCCTTTTATTAGGAATAATGAGGTGCGACCTAATTTAGTTCCGCACATAGTCATTTAGTACCACATATAGATATACATTTTTATTGGGCACATTTTGTTCCGCCATACTGGATTCGTACCAGTGTTTTACCAATTTCTACCTATGCCTCACTTGGTTTTTGGGAATAATTTAGAATAAATTGAAAAGCAGTTTTTACACCAGTTTACATTAATTGTTACTATATGCGGAACTAAACAGGGCAACACTTCACGTACCTTGATGAAAGGAAGGATTCAACGAGGGAAGTTTTGGGTAAAGGAAATTTTCCGATGAATTCATGATAGTTATCATAGCAACTAAGATCTAAAATTTAAGCCTAGTTAGACCGGCACACATAAGGGCAAAATATTATTTTAGAACGACAAAAATATAAAATACGATAATATGATAAGAAATGCTTATGGTGAATCTACTTAACACCTATATTTTAGAAAAACGCCTAATTAAGGTTAGCTTTTTATTTAAAAGAAAATAATTGCATCTTCAAACTGTTATATTAAAAATTAGTATATTATGAACATAAGGTACAATTTTTAGTAAAATATTATTCTACATCCACATCCTCATCATCCTTTTCATCATCATCATCATCAGACTCCCGATCTGCATTACCTTCCTCATCACCACCATAGAAGGTAGGCAGTCTCAACATACTTAACACAACTTCATTAAATTCTATTTTATTTTTTTTTTGACTTTTTTCGCATTTTCGACACAATAGCGTCAGAGGATCAAGTTAAATATGTCACGATTGGTGTTGATTCTTGAAGTTTTTCTTGCGTAATATTGTCTAAATTTTTTATAGTCTTTATGGCCTATCTCAATCACATCCTCTGAAAGTTGATCTACTGGGAAAGGTAACGATGTTATAATATCAGCTCCATAAAGTAATAATTCGTGAACGCTGGCACTCATTTTATACCATCTATAAAGGGAGATAGTCACTTGTGCTGTTTCAAAGCAATACTTTTTAAACTTTTCCTCGTTGATGTAGTGCCCACAAGAAATGATGGAAAGTATATTTGCAAATTTTCCAGCATCGTACATATAAGAGTATGTTTAAATTTAATTTCCCTATTACCTAAAACGAATAATGTGGGCTCCAGTTGTAATATTTGTGCTTGTACTCTGCTATACATTTCTTTAACGTGTTGGGCTTTTTCTTTTTGTATTTTGAACTCAATTAGACGACAATACCTTGTCGAAGACGGTGTCGAGTTCTTCCAATATATTTTTTGGTTATTACCAAAGTCAGACATTTGTAGTGGCACAATCGTACACAATATTATTTTGGAATCCGAATATTCTGAATTATTCGCGAAATTTTGTTTATAAACACTGTGTCCACCGCTACCATCTAGGCCCATTTATAGTAGATTTCAGGATAACACATTCTTTTTGCCTCTGCTATCATATGATATGAAGGATAGATATTGGCCTCTCTTTCTTTTGCTCCAAGTCGCATCGTGATATAATCTTCTTTTGTCAAGCCAAGGTCCACTATAAGTCCTAAAGCTTCTTCAGGGCTATAAGGCCTCATAGCAGCACAGGGTGTATTTTGTACCATTTTCATTTTTTTAATCTCTCGGCGAAGTTTCGATTGCTAATTTCACAACTTGGGCCGCAGTTCTCTTGCCTGACTTTACCAAGCTTGTTTCTGCAGCCAAGCAAATTTGCTCTGGATTGAAGTCCAATACAATTGGTTGCACATGTCTTTTCTTACTGCGTTGACAACTCTCATGGAATGATTTTCTTGGCCTGCCTCGAGGTACTGATGATATACACTGTGATGGCTGTATTTCTGGGAGTCTCACATGTTCATCAAACCATTTCATGTGTTTTTTTGGTAAAACGGTTGTACATATAATTACAATCACGCCATTTCGCCAATAGCTACGTTACAAATACTTTGACTACGAGTTTTATTTATTTTATATAATAGTCGGAAAGTTCACCAACACTAAATTTGTCCACTATAAATCGTACTAACTGTTCATTACAGTTTAGTGACGATAATTTAAAAAACTTTTTAACACTGTGAATAGCTCATTTCCAATATCGGGTACTTTGCGGAACTTTTCAAGATTTTTTAAACCAAAAATACCATTTTATAAAATATATATTTCAACTATTTTACGAACAACTGGTTTGTTAATAATAACTGAAAAATAAAGAATTACCTGACGCCTCACAATCCATGTTAACAACACCCTTATTATTTGACGTTTAGAACTAAAATGCAAGCGATGTTATTTTGTCATCACTTCCGAAACACATAATTTAATAGGCCGTGCGAAAGCAAAGCCAACTTTGCACTGATGTTAAAGCTATTGTGTTGCGTTAAAAATTAAAATGATTAAGTTAAATGGCGACTTGGTCTATAGGAAATGTTTTAAGTATATTGATTCGTTCGCAAAAAATTGTTTTTCTATTTTTGTCGCCGTAATTTAGTTATCTGGCCTCATGTGCGGCAGTTACACCAACTCTTTTATTTTACCTAACAATCTTTTTTTTTCTTCTTAAAATGAGGTTTTCTCTTCGCTTATCATAAGTAGTTAAAAACAGTTCACAAAAATACTTTTAAAAATCACTTAGTAGACTGTTGAAAGTAGGCGAGGGCACAATAACTTACTTGTTAATAATCGCTACTGTTCTAAAATATTAATTTCCTTTGTTTGCCTTATAAGGATTCAAAAATAAAATCATAAACATAAAATTTTAAATACTCTGTAGGTTCCAAAATAAAAAGAAATAAGTATATTTGCCCCTTATTTCTCATGGCCGCTATTAGTTTTTATTTTTATTCCACAGTCTACTGAGATAAATATTTTGTAATACTGTTTGGAGAAAAATATGTTGGGTTTTTAAGTATTTTTCAGCAAAAAAAAATTTATTTTATATTATTAATATAATAAAAGCAATAATAATAGTGGTCTACATAAAGGACGCTTAAATTATATGATTAAATATAATATTTTTACTTGAACTACATTTAAATGCTTTGCTTAAAACAATATGTCCAATATCGAGAGAGTTATCCTATTTTATTTGAAAACAAATCCAATATGTTTAAAACCTCAGGTGCAAGTTAACATGAAAATGGTGGCCAAAATGGATCAATTAGTAAGAAAAATATGCTCGAGACTAACCGCTAGCTCATTAGCTTGGCAAAAAAAACACTAATATGAAAAAAAAGAGTCAAAATAAGGTACAGGACTAAATTATAAAGTCGCGTAATTCACTACTTTGTGTGCCTTTTAACTAACTGCTTACGTAGTGAAATTATTTATTTTATAGTTGTCTTTGTTATCCCGAATCTAAGAAGGTAGAGATTTTTTTTGATATCATGATAAAATAGATACATAGTTTCAACCTTATGTTACGGAACATTTAATTGCAAATGCTAGTTATACATATCGAAATTTTGCCTTTTACAGTTTACTTTTTATTTCTAGGTACAACACATTTATTAATCATAACAAATTAACATCACTTTTTTAAGGTCCTAAAATCATTCATTATCTATATATATACGTATATATATATATATATATATATATATATATATATATATATATATATATATACGTATATCTTTTTTATTTAATATTATTATTTCAAACACATTTTGAGATATTTTCACAGATTTATAGATTATTATAGAATGGCATATTCAAAATGAATGAAATTCAAATTTTTTTATTATACAGGACGATGTAAAAGATGATTTTTTTCAAAAAAGCTCGCAAAAAATATTTTCTACTTTTGAGGATAAGTAACATCTTAAAGCCTTATATCTTAGCCATAAAACTGCTATTTTACTTTTTTAAAATTTTAATTAGTATTTATTTTATTGCACATTTAGTGATATCGTACGTGTATTTTACATGTCACAAACTTGCGACAATATATTTACTTATAATAAGATGGCCTTGGAAATAATTAAAAATTTTTAGAATCTCAAAAGTAGGCGAAGTTTAAAACATTATAGTTTCTGGGCAAAAACGTCAGAAAACGAAAGTTTCAATAAGAGCCTTATGTAAAATAAAATATTTCATACATAGCTCGAAAAGTAGTAAGAACATTTCCCAGTCGCCCTGTAAAAAACGGCAATTAAACTTCATTAATATTCTATATGTTTTTCTATAACCTATATATCTAAGAATATGTGCTCAAAATTTTATTAAATATTTTTAACAAATAAAAAAGGTATTAAAAATTTAAAAATGTGGACACTTTTGGCTTACCCTGTATATATATATGATATATCTATGTAATTTACTTGACTATCAAATGAATATTTTTAGCAGTTTGTTTTTACTAACAGTAAATAAGTATTTCATCTTATCTTATTTAAATTACTTTGGTACGCTTAACTATACGGTAGTTTAAATATTTAATATAGGACGCCTTTATATTAATATGATCAAAGTGTTTTACTCTTTCATCTCAAATCAAGTCCTATCAGAGCAATTTTTATTTTTCCATGTTTGCTTCCCGATTAGGAACTAAGCCGAGGCAAGAGAAGGATGAGAGGGGAAAGAAGGCCCACAATTTCCAGTATAAATCTTCTTCGGCAACTGACACAAAGTACCAAATAAAAAATCAGATATCTCCTTTTCTGGGACAACTTAAAAGGGATTTATCTTTTTTAGGTCGTTTCGGCACAGTCCCTACTTTCCTTTTCTATTTACTCAACGCAAATCTTTAGGATAATCCCAAGATGGGAGAGAAGAGCTCTTGTTCGAAATTTTGTACTGAAAAAGTAACTTTTAGCTGATTATAGTCCGAATTATTTGCCGAATTAACAAATATTATCTTTTACTGTTCTCTTTTGCAGGGAATGCGTTTTATATTTTAAATAGCTAATTCAAAACTTAAATATGGCATTACAAAAATGTAAGTATAAAAAATTATATACGAAGCGTCTATAATGATCTTGAAAAAAGGCAAGCTGTTTTTTGCTACTAGATTTCAAAGCTTTAATAAATTTTATGATGCAAATTTTATGACGCTCGTAAAAAATAATAAATTAAAAAATAAAATTATCACAAAACTAATTCAATAAAGATCTGTAATTCCTAACTAAAAACTTTCAACGATTTCATCGACTCAATTAAGGAGATGATTTAGTAGACGATGTTAAGAATTTAGGTTTACAAATTGATTCTAATTTACGCTTTAGGCTTCACGTAACTATAAGTTAAAATTGGCCTATTCAATTTTGAAAAGGATCTACTCGCATCGGCAATATCTCTCGTAGGATACAAAGAAGCTGTTGTATGATGCACGTATTTTGTCCCAGTTCAACCATTGTGCTAGCGTCTTCAAACTCTGCTTGGATGGTGCCGGTAAAGCGCATGCAAAAAGTTCAAAATTCCTCCTTACGCCTAATTTATGGAATCCCTAGAAGAAACCACATATCCCACAAAAAAAAGATGCTGGGTCAGCTGGGTGGCGAAGTATGCATAACAGACGGGTCATACACACCACAATGTTGTTTTTTAAAACGCTTAAATATAAAAAGCCGATATATTTGTATAGAGAACTTCAATTCCGCTCTGATGTCGATATAAGAAATTTAAGATGTAATCATGTACTTAACTACAATTCCTCGACACCGACAGTAAATAAATATATAAAAGGTCTTTTCCATACATCATTTCTAAACCAGTAAATACAATGCCTTTTCTGAAGAACACCAGCTCTTCCTGTCTGACTGTAAAACGTATTTAAACAAATATTTTAAAATCAATAAGCAAAATCAATATTACCAATTTAAATTCTAAAAGGATTTTTGAAACATACTTAAAAACTTTATTCTTATCGTAGTCTCTTTCTCTCTTTCATCTTCTTTCTTCTTCTCGACCCCATTTTCTCTCTTCCATTCCTTCCTGTTCTTTTTTTTTATCTTTACAAGACTGTTTACATTAAAAAATGTAGATGTCCTAACTAAACTTGGGTTAAATTAGAATAAATATTTTTTAGCGACTGTAATTAGGGCTTATCAGTAACTGGATTTATTTGGGAGGTTGCTATCTCAAAAGCCTTTTGTTCAACTGTTATAATATAACACTGATTATTGTACTTTAATTTATTGTAATATGCTTAACAGTCGAACAATAAATGTATTATTATTATTATTATTATTTACACGGTGTTTCAGAAAGTGGTCAATTTAAGAGGTGTAAAAGACCAAGAACAGACTTCTAATTTGTTCTCAGCTGAGATATTCAATAATAGGGTGTTGAAATCAACTCTCAAAATTTTAATTCGACTTCTAGGTATGTATATTAAAATTAAATTACAATTTTCTTACTATAAACGATTCGATCATATCGAATAAATCGACCTTTCGACCACTTTGAATACTCCAAAGTAACTTTATGTAAATTAACTAGCAATGAACTTGTGTATTTACCTTTTTTGATCTTGACTCAAGATATAATGACACATTCCATATAGGTTAAACATAAATTTAAATATACCAAATCAATTTAAGAGCTTGCTAGATTACCAGACAACAAATATAACGGAGATTTAGTTCGACTGGTCTTTAATTATGTCAACTTCTGACAGTACATTGTTTTTGGTGCACAACCACCCCCCTCCCCCCATTAACATTCGTAATACAGTTGTGAAAAAAGTTAAATATAAAAGTTTCTTTAAATTGAACAATTTTTTTATTTTAGTCTTTTTTTTAATCAACGTCAACTTTGGTTTTTTAAATAGAACACCCTGTATAAATAGGTCCATCAAATGAGTATCTTCTTGCTAATTATAAATATACTAGGTTTGATCCCAGATTTTTCCACCCGGAACATTTGAAACCAAACCCTGCTATAAGAAGCAATGTATTTGCATTTACATTTGATAAAACTTGTAAACATTGTTTTACATTTAGGAAATCAAAGTTGATGTGGATTTGAAAAAAACACTGTGTATCTGAAAACTACAGTAAGAATATCATACAATTTAAAAAACCTTTTCGATTTAACGTTTTATTATATTTATAAAAATACGTACGTTAATGGGGGGAGATGCATTAATAACCACAAACTCTTGTACATTTACACAAAAACCAAAAATAAAATTCTCAATTATTGAAGTAAAACGCTTGAAGAACGAGCGTCAATTTAATCTAACAACTTACCTTAATGAGTGAATGCCATTTATAATTCAAATTGTTTTATTTCTGCCAACTTATGATTTAACAATTTAACGGCACTTGGCGAGTTGTCGCGCGATTAAGTCACGCGAACCAATTTGCTCGGAAGAGGTTGTTATTACTCCGGAGAAATTTGTTTAGAAATAGCATTACTGTTATTTATTCGCGTCGAGTGAATTTTATTGCTAAATTATACACATTATGCGTGAATAATAACTCAAGATATGCTTTTATTACATTTTTTCTCCTTACAACACGTATTCTAAATACATATTATCTAGACTAAATTCTATCATTTGGAAAAACAGGTTTACCTATTGAATTCATTTCTTCGTGTCCAGATCCTTGGATAATTTCAACGTTGATTGATCGTGACGTCGCGTCATTTGTGTAAGAACTATAACTTTATACACCATATATATATATATATATATATATATATATATATATATATATATATATATATATATATATATATATATATATATATATATATATATATATATATATATATATATATATATATATATATATATATATATATATATATATATATTATATATATATATATATATATATATATATATATATATATATATATATATATATATATATATATATTATACAGAGTGTGTTACACGGTGCATGGAACATTAGACGTTTCTGGGGCACTAATTAACGGATCGTCTTCAAAAATTGGTTGCGAATGTAACTGATCATGGTCTATCATCGTAAAATATTTTGAGCGATGTGGCGTTGCAGCGTCTACCCGAAACCGGCAACATCGTCATTTTAAATAAAATACCCTGTATATTTTTCAATTGTCAGATTCTATATATATTTCTGAGCATCTTTTCTAAATACATCCCTATACCTGTCTGCCGCCGTTTTTGATGTATTATTTAATTTTCAATTGTTTTAACGAAAGCGGGACCTCAAATAAACACACAGGGCGATCTAAACTTTTTACGCAAAATTATATGGACCGATGAGTCTAAATTTTCGAGGGAAGGTATGTTTAATCGATATAACCGTCATTGATGAGCTAATGAAAATCTCCATGTTACAAAATAAAAAATATTTCAAGAAAAATTTAATAACAAGAATTATAGCAAGATATTAGTCGCAATTTTATTAGAAGTTCTACACGTGATAGTGTAAATATCCGTTTATTTAAGTGTTTAGAAGTTAATGTACAACATTTTGCTAAAAAAATCTGTGTAATGACCTTTTTTAAATCTTTATTTCATTTTTTAAATATCTGGTTTAATGTTAATTTTCTGGAAAATTTCTTGGTGCATTTAAAGATAAACCAAAATCTCTGAAATTGTTCTGGATTTGAATAAATTTCTTGTTATTTGTGGTAAATCTGACTACAATTTGTTAAATTTTGTACACGTCCTTTTGAAAATCACAATGTATTTAAGTAATTATTATTCTCTGCTATTGCAATATTAACTCAAAATCACAAACGAAAGAATGAAACTTCTGTCAAATACATTTTCATGGCATCTAATAATTGTTTTCATGGCCCATCACTACCAAAGTCGTTGAAAAGTACATGGTTAAATAAATTTCGAAAATTAATGTTCATTAAAACCTGAAGAGTTAAGTAAGTAAAAGAAACATTGCTAAAAACATACTTTTATCAGCTTTTCAAATCAGTATTGATATACAGGGAGTCCCGTTTAAAAAAGATTTTCAGACACTTTTATAAGTTACCTACAAACATTTATTTCTGGACTACTCTGTATGCTTTAACTAAGATATGACCAAATCATAGAATATGTGTTGAGAAAAATTCAAATTTATTTGAAGTCCCGTTTTCGGTACATAAAATGAAAATAAATTAGTATCTCAAAAACGGCTAGGGTATATTTAGAAAAGTTACTCAAAGTACATATCGAATCTGAGAATTGAAAAATATACAGGGTATTTTATTTAAAATAACGATGTTGTCACCCGTTTTGGGTAGAAGCGGCAACACCGCACCGCTAACAATATTTTAAAATAATAGATCATGGTCAGGTACCTTCGCAACAAAAATTTGAATATGATCCCTTAATTGGTACTCCAAAAACATTTAATGTTCCATTCATATATTAACTAGATTAGTGGAATATTATTCGAAAAGTTATCTTGATTAACAAGTGAATGTGACCATTTTTTATATTTTTATTAATATGTTGTATTATTTACTTTTTAATTAGTGTCAGTTACTAAAAACTATCAATGTTTCTAATTTATAAAGAACTAATGCACAGGAAAATTTTTGGTACCGTTTCGGCTTTTTAGTGCGTCCAAACCAAAACTAATATTCTTTTGGCCAAACGGTAATACCTATATGTAAAATATACAATAAATGTTTTTGTGAATACGAGTTTCTTTTTTCACTTTAAATCTGAAAATATTTTTACCATGGTATAGGGCCTATCAAATTCTGCAGTTTAGGGCCCGTAAGTTTTTAAAACCGGCCCTGAGCACTTTTAGGATAAGGATTTGCATTCGCTCTAACTTTATTGACCTCTACCAGAGCTCAATAAAGTTACAAAAAACTATCGATAAAGAGTTTTCTTGAGAAATAATCAATAAATCTGGTTAAACCTATAAATTGTAGTGAAAAAAAATCACTGGGACTACATTAAATAAGCCACTACAAAGACAAGCGCTAAATAAAATAGCTTAATAAACATGTTCTCTTACCTCGTTTTATCAACATTTAGAACGTTGCTGACAGACTGTTAATAGTAAATGATAATATGTAAATAATTCTACTTTTAACCTAGCGCACCAAAAAGATATATATCGACATTTCAGCATATTTGATTATTACGTGTAATTATTTAAAACTCGAAATTAACACTAGTCAATATAAAACAAATAACAGGTTGCAAAAATGTCTGTTACATCGTACTCGATATCGAATATCAATTTGCTTTGGATCGATTTCAAACTTGGGAAATATCATTAACAAGAATATTAATTAACCAGCTTGCATCATGCTAAAAACCTAATTTATTAAAAGAATGACATATTGGATGCCAAATCAGATCTGTTCCAACAAATAAGGTTTTCCAGAGACATTAGAAAGGATAAATATATTGCACTGATGAAGATCTCAAAACAATATTTTATATTAATTAATACAAGATATAATTATCTCGATTCTGTATACCATTCCTTCTACTACAAACAAGGACTCGTTCATACAGATATTGCCATTCAAAACAGAGTAGTGTTCATCTTCAAATGAACCAAATTAGTATTTTATTCGATTTTTTACGCTAATTTGAATTTCAATTTTAAAGGCAGCTTATTCAAAAAAAATTATAGTTTTCAGATCAAATAACAGTTTAACCGTGGTCGCCAAAAGCAGTTTTAATTATTATAACCTGATTACTTAATATTGTCAATTTTCATCCATTACACGGAAACTTGTTAAACTGTTATATTACTTTAATCAATCCTTCTACAATCATTCCTTTGATCAAAGTCGACTTTTCCACACCAGATACACAAATAGTATATTACGCAACAATTTAAGAAAAGTACAATTTTACTAAACGAGTGTATGCGGAATCACTTTTCTACGGCGTACACTATTTTTTTCGTTCGGTATCGCAGCGGACCATAATTTAAAATTAAATGAGTAGTAATTAAGTCATGTATACTCTATTTTGGGATTAGTAAAGAACCAGTTGAGACTATCTTAGAAAATTCTAATATAAAAATTGATATCGTATTACCTACATTATCAGAAGCAAACTTGAAAGACGCATATTATAAACAAACTTGTGCAGTTTCGTATACGAGCTTGAAAAGGTCATATAATTTAGAGAAATTCCTAACGCCAAAAACAAAGTATTATTTATGCAATAGGGTCTTCCTGTCTTTGACTACGGAGATGTGGGCTATCACAACTCATTAACGGCTAGAATAGTTAAATCTGTACAAAAACTGCAAAATGAATGTATGCGCTTTTTTATAACATTCTGTTAAGAAATCATATTTCTCTATATCTTAACGACTATTTATTTTTATCTGTGTCAAATCGACGTAAGCGACATGCGAATGCTTTTGTTTATAGAGTTTTAAAAACCGGACAGTTGTCATAAAATGTGCGATTTTAAATAATTTTTTTATTTCTAATAATTAATTTGTGTAGAATAATTTACATAGAATTAAAAAGTTCTAAAATATTTCTAAAAGCCCCAAACTTTGCTTTTTCTATTATTTTATATTAGGACTGGGAATACCATCATGACTTTTATCTTCTTCCATATTAAAACTTGTTTCTTTAAAAAAATATTTTGAAGTAAGGTCTTTGTTGTGTTGTGAACCCTATAATCTCTGTTGAACAACCAAATGCTTTTATTTTCAGAAAGACGCAACCATTGACTGAACGTGAACGTTATTAGTTGTGTGGCTGGTACGTTTGCGAGTATTTCGTAATGATTTGTAAAAAAAAACACAGTTCTCATAAAAATCTGTATTTGAACAATTCAATCTTTCGTATATCTAGAATTTTATCAAACTCTTTACCTTAAAATGCCAAATAGATGTGTTGCCAGGTTAAGACCCTACAAAGAATTTGTCAATTAGCCGGAAACTCAATTCTGATGCGGCGGGAACTTGGTTTTCTTGCTATTTTTCCGTATTTGGCAATCTTTCTTTTTATTAATAAACCCGTCCTTGCTCTGCATTTTTTCAGCAATGTTTCTTATGCATTTCTCATCTCTTAGATTAGTTATTACTGCAACCTTTTCTCCTTCCTTTAGCCCGATCATAAATAAAAGAAATAGATGTTTAATTTAAATAGACAGATGCTAATTTAATTATGACTGTTATTTGTTTTCCAACTGTCATAAATTTGAAACATCAGGTTATCTTATCTATCTATATAAATGAACGGCAAGTTTTGTATATTACCTACGTATAATTAAAACTTGTCGCCGACATCAACTGGAACTAACGGAAATACTTAATTTATATATATATATATATATATATATATATATATATATATATATATATATATATATATATATATATATATATATATATATATATATATATATATATATATATATATATATATATATATATATATATATATATATATATATATATATATATATATATATATATATATATATATATATATATATATATATATATATATATATATATATATATATATATATATATATATATATATATATATATATATATATAAATATATATATATATATATATATATATATATATATATATATATATATATATATATATATATATATATATATATATATATATATATATATATATATATATATATATATATATATATATATATATATATATATATATATATATATATATATATATATATATATATATAATATAATCCTTTAAAATTATTTTGCCATAGTCATTCTTTGTAAACTTTGTAAGTTTAAAATAAAATTATTTAAGTCTTTCTGTTAGTTCCAGTTGATGTCGGCCACAAGTTTTATATATATATATATATATATATATATATATATATATATATATATATATATATATATATATATATATATATATATATATATATATATATATATATATATATATAATATATATATATATATATATATATATATATATATATATATATATATATATATATATATATATATATATATATATATATATATATATATATATATATATATATATATATATACACATATATATATATATATATATATATATATATATATATATATTAAAAATTACCTTTTTTATAATTCCGACACACAAAAATTTATGGATGAACCACTTTTTTTCAAATTAGAATCATAAAAACTAGTTTTTGAAAGGTTGCACTTAACTACTTGTTTTTGGAGTATCGCTAAAAACAAATTTTTCACAAAATATAACTTATGAAAAACGTAAAAGATTTATTTATGATGCTTTATAATGCAAAAATGTGTTATTTCTAACTAAAAGTACCTAATTAATATGTCAGATAGTCTAAAGCGTGATTAACTTTGATAGCCGCTTGACACATAATTCAGCTCAGTGCTAAATAAACGAACAATTTATGTGTTGGGGATGCTATGCTGCCAAGGTTTATTTTTAATATCTATAAAATTATGTAAGAAAAACGGAATAAAACTTTGGCAACTATTTACACCAACGCCGATTTTGATGATTTCTTGTATACATTGTCATTTTCATCCTCAAAGTTCATAAACATTCTTAACTCAATTTACATTTTTCTTTCCTCATTTTTATGAAAATAGGGAATTTTCTATATGAAACTACTACGAACGATTATAAATAGACCCAAAATAAACTCTCTTTTTGTTTTTCTCGCCTTTTTTTTATTTAAAAAATTTGGAAACACTCAAAAAATAGCCGTACTTCACATTTTTTTGGAGTAGTAATTTTTTTTTTTCATATTGGCATCTTAACATCATGAAAAACCATCGGGAGAACTTTAAAGAGAAACATTAATTGAGATAATTAAATATGAACACTTACATTCATAGGTGGATCGTTCCCAGCAGGAACGCGAACGCACTGAGCGGATTGGCACTAGGTTAGCACTAGGCATCATCGTTAAAACCCGAAGAAAGGTGAACAACAGCGAAGTGCATCACCTGCAGAACTCTAAGATTCGGCATCGCCTTTGTGTTAGGGCTTTATTAATGATGCCTAAGGCGCCTAACCTGATGCTAATCCGGTACCAATTTACTTAGTGCCTCCGCGATCCAGTGGCGTAGCCAGGTGGGCGCTCCCTGCCTTTTGGTGTCCGGTGTGACAAGAAAAACATTATTCAAAAATACCCAACTTCGTCGGAAAGACGCAAAGACGCTTTTTTTTTAGTCGCCGCGTGTTATAAAGCGGTGACCTTTTCTTTTCTTGGTATTCGTTTATTTTTCTTACGAGTTCTTATCGCTATTCTATTATTTTAGTGTAGTTTTTTTGGCGTCCTGATTTATGATTATGATTTCGGATTCACCTATATACAAAAAATCATCAAAATCGGCGATAGTGTAAAAAATCACAGAAACTTTTTCTGTTGCTTTTGATTTTTTTTTATTTGTAGGTCATTAAATGTATTTGTTATGTTAGGTTAGGATTGGTTAGCTTTGATGTAATTAAAGCGTGCGGTAATGCGCCAATTAACTTGTAAAATACTATTGAAGACGCTTACTATAATGTAAGTCTGGCAACACTGTAAAACAGCTTTTCTTAAATCTGTCATAATAAGGAGTTTTTGCATATAAATGCAGTGAAAAGGTCGAACTTGATATTGTTTTTTTCTTAATAAAAAGAGTGGTTTATCCATTTATTTTTTTCTTTTAAAATAGTTGAAACATTATATTTTATACTCAAAAATTATCAAACTACGTAGGTGTAATTGTTTATGTTTATAAGACCCATAGCTAATTGATAGGCTGTACCAAAATTTTATGATCGCGCCGGTACACTTCAAATCAACAAGAATGTAGATGTTCTCAGTTTAAAAAGTTTAAAAGCGGTAAAGTGACACGTACCAGCCAAAAAAATCTAATATCTTGACAATGGAAATGACGATTGTCTGTTGATGAAAGTGATACTTATTTTTGGCACTAACGGAGAATGTTGACAAGCAGAAATATGTAATTTAAAAGTTGATGACATCCAAGATACTAGATCAATCTTGGTTCTAACTTTGCACGATATGGAAACCAAGGAAAAACGCATATTTACGGTGACTTCAGATTGCAGTGGTTATGAGTTATATCAAAGATATGCCCGTTTAATCATCGAAGATTTTTCTTACATTATAAGAAGAAGTGCCCTTCACGTCCAGTGGGAATTATCAGTTTTGCAAAAGGGTCTCAAAAAAATTGCAGGGTATTTGCATCTTTCGTTTAGCTGAAACCAGTTATATAAAAGGGAATCTTTTTCGACTTCAAGAAGCTAGAAATATTTCTGCGGAAGTAAGTGATTTTATTTTCCAGACTTAGAATAGCCGATACCAGTTACATAAAAACTTTGCTTTGCATTATGAACATTTTTCTGAACATAAAAATGCAAAAATGTTCTTGTGGAAATACGTCATTTTCATTTTCCGAGGAAACTTTGTAAACTTTAGAATAGCTGACCTATGATATATTTACAAAATATTTTTTTGGCTTCTATAAAGCCTCCTGAATGCGGTAACTGAAAAATTTCTCTGCGGAATGTATTCATTTGCTTATTATCTGTTTCATCATGTCTATGTAAAATATAGCTGCTTTTTAAGCAATACAAATTAAAGTAATTTGATGTTCGTCAGAGTTTGTTTGGTCTTTTTATCATGTAAAATTTTTTAGTGCATTTGATTTTAAAAATTCGTATCTTTCTGCCTGTTTACTGACGAGTAGCATTGATGATGACTAGTTAATTTAAAGCGCTCTGCTCTAATTTGGGATAACATACACGTTAACAACATTTTTTTTTTGATTAGTTTCGCACATTTACACAGCCCTTTAAGTTTTCAAAGAAAAAAATATGTTTTAAACTAAGGTAAAACCACTAAAGCCTTTCGGACGTTCATTACTCTATATCCTGACCTTGACAATTTGTATTTTAATTTCACTTCAAACAAATTCACCTCGTGTTCAAAAATATGATTTGGCTATTTACTGAAATCGTTATGAAATTAAAACTGTTGCTAACTCTAAAACTAATGCAAATTCAGCATGGGTATTTTATATCTGGCGTACAAAGATTGCGTGCCTAGTCAAATAACCAGCAATGACAGTTTATAAGGCGACCAATTTACTTGTGTGCAAATAATTCTTGAACATGCAAGACGTTCCTTATCTAAACTAAATATCAAACTTTTGGCTGGGAAAAATAAAATTTATGTTTTTTATTGCAGACAATAAGGTTTGTTATATGAAATTTTTTGAGATACTTACTTAGTGTATATCAATTAAGTATGTTCTTTCATGCTAAACGATAAGTATTGAATTTTTCATACATATTTCACGGCATTTATTCAATACCTCGATCCAATTAATCTTTTAAAGCGATGGTAAAATAATAGTTTCAGATTTCAGAAGTTCATCTTTAGGTAGGGTTGGTAAGAAAAACGTGCAAATAGAAAAACTCACTGGGTTTGATAGGAGGGTTTTGCTTTAGATAAATCCTTTTTTTTTTAAAGAGACCTCATTTGAAGACAGAGGGAAAATGAAATTGTAGAACAAAATACACAGTCAAAACACAATGAATTGTAATTTGATTTAGATCACTCAATAACATTAATTGGGAACTAATACATAATTGAGAAATTTCTTCTTTTTTTAAGTCGGTTAAAAATATAAAGTTTATCATGTATTTATACTTGTGTTAAAATTGATAATTTGCGTTCTAAATACCCCCCAAATAGTGAATTTCAGGTGGATCGGCACAAATGAGAAAATTTATCCGCTATGTTAACGCCACCATTTTGAATTAAAAAATTGACTAAACTTCATAATTTACACCCTTAAATACCCCAGATATTGATTTTTAGTCCAATAAAAGCGTGACAAAAACGAAAAGTTGTCTGTGAATAATATAAAATTATTTAAAATGTGATTGGTTTTGCATTCACAAGGTTGATAACTTGATATGTTAATTTAACTATAATAAGTCTGTTTTAATTCTAAACTTCTAAGATCATGCTGACCAAATTAGTAGAACCACGTAAACCAGGGGGCAGAGATTATTTTATTGTATTTATTCTAGTACTATTCTAGTATAGATATTAATAAAGTGATAAATTGGGGGTGGAGGGGGTGGTTTTTAATATGGAGGTATATTTAAACCCAGAAAAACCCACAATTAGCCACAAAATCCCATAAAAAAAACTAGTGGGTCGTCTTTTTCTAAAAGAAGTGGGTTTTTGCACAACCCTGTCTTTACGATTTCTTTTTTATATGAGTGGAGAATCGATAACGGTTATCTGACCCAAAGGATGCTGTTCATAAATCCATACAGGCCTTTTTGCTTGAATCTTGCTTTTCCATACATTATGGAACTACTATATACGAAAGGCTCCAGAGACTGCACATGTGTATAATGCCCTGATCTAAATTACAATAACAAAAAACAGATTTATTATTTTCTTATAATGAATATTACGTTATGCAAAACGTCTGCCACGCAATTTAATAAAAATCGAGATCATCCTGTTTAAGCAAATATATTCCAAGCCTACACACGGCTTAGCCTTGGAATAATATTTGTTGTAAAAACAACGGGGAATATCTATCTTAAACACTATTTATTCGCCTTGCCACACATGGGAATGTTATTTAAAGAGGTCACATAAAAATGCAAATAAAAACTGTTGAAATAATGGTTTCCTAGAAATGTAAATATTTACAAAATTTGTCGGACAAATGGTAGTCTTCTTAAATCCATATTTAGTTTTAATAAAGTTAAGCTCAAATTGTAATAACACTTTCTTTTAAGAGTAACCCAAATATAATTCATCGATATAGAAAGGCTAACCCATAAAGCAATCCCCCCTGTTAAGGCTGGTGTAATAATAAACATATTTTCACGAATTTTATACCAATTGCCTACATCCCTTAAATAATATTTCAAAATAGTTAATTATCTAATATCATATTAATATTACATAAAAAATAAAAAGTATTTATTTACAAACATTCACTGATTGGTTTAATAAAAAATTTTACAAGGGAATTAAATAGACTAAAAAAAAACATAAAATTAAAAAATAATATTTAATTCATTTTGAAAATTTGACTTTATTTCCGCTTCAAACTAATTCTTAATTACTTAATCACAAAAGACATTTATGTATTGAGTGTTTTAAATCTAATAGCACGAGTATAATGTCTACTTCATAAATGTCATAATGGAATAAAATATTTTTACATTTTTGTGCTTTTTTTAAATGTGTTTAAAATTTTTTTAAACATTTTTATTTCATTCTTTCTACTTCTATTTATACAAAATTTTATTGCAAACGTCAGCTTTAAAAGCTATAAATCTAGGTTAAAATTTTAAATGCCCCTAAATCCTATATCACGTTGTTACTGGGTCCATTGCATAAGAAATTTTTCCAGAAGCATTATTAATTATATAAAAAGCACCTTCTCTACATATGTAAAGAAATCAGCAATACACATTGTCAAAAAAATGATTAGTAAAATTGACTTCGTGACATTAAAAACCCTGAAACCCATATGAAACACGATATTTTCATAATACTTTTCCCCTTAGTTCCCCTTCATTTATTATAACAACAAATGTTTTGTGCCAAGGATAAAGCTGAGTTACAAACATGAAATAATAAAATACTATGAAATAAGAAATTAAATATAATAAGAGATGATCAACTACTTTCATCTTTTTTATTTTATGTCCAAATTACGCCTTCGTATTGCGTCTTAGAACATATCAGTGGCTGTTCCATAGGGGTCATTTGGTCAATGACCCCACAAAAATATTTCAGAAAATAAATTATTCGTTTGACCGTCCCTCCTAATGGTTGTAATAAAACGCGAACCTTGTGAAAAGTTAAATATGCTACACTATTACCCGCGCGCGGCGGTTCGAATAGTCTCTTTGCGTTCCTAAGGCATAATAAAATACGCTATACTAAGCTAGGCTGGAAAATCCAAATTGCCCTGATTGCCTTAAAGCTTGACGAAAGTACCCGAAGATTTCACAGCTACCGAGCGGCAGCCGAACGTCCTAGCAAATGGAATATGCAATCGCGAATTAGGTCATAAGCCGGTCTCTTCTCATAATTCGATCGATCGGTCGCGGCATCACGTCGGCATGCGGCAGTTCAATTGTTCAGAGGTCGCGCAGTCGATATTCTAACTCGATATTGTTTAGGACGTTTTTAATCGTAGAAAACTGATTTATATACAGCCGGTTGCAGAAAGCTCAATTAAAGTTCAGTATGTTTAACGGAATGTCAAATTTTACAGCGAGTTCATAGATTTCTATAAGCAGCTTGTCAAATCCGAAAGCTCGGTTAAATATTCTAAACGGCAATTAAGTTTTGTGCAACCGGCTGATATTGTTTTTTTTTAATATATATTTTTTTATTTTCATGATCCATGTGTGAGTTGGGAATATACAGGAAAAAAATGTTGGTAATGACTAGTGCAAAAAAATAAACAACTAAAAAGTGCTTACGAACTCAATTTTGTAAAAACAACTAAAGAGTGCTAACGAATTTAATTTTGAGAAAATAATCGAATTCAAGGTAAGTGGTTGTGCCAGAACTTAGTATACAACAAACTAGTAAAGACAAAAATAAAGAGGTTAGCTAACTGAATATGTGGTTGTGAAGTCTAACTCATTTTACTGTTATGTTTGTTTGTTGTTTTCTAAGGACTCGTCGGACTCATTATGGTGCAAAACCGATGTTAAAGGCTTAAAACACTTAAAAGAAAAAATAAAAAAGCATGCATTTTCTGCAGATCACGTGAAATGTTTGGTGAACTATGCTGCGGTCGGAAGTGTTGATATTCGCACTCAGCTGGACAGAGCTTATAGAAAATCCCAGAGATTTTAATGAAAATGTATACAAAAATCGATATATTTTAAACAAAATTAGTGGGGCGTTCGAGCTGGCACTACGTGGCCATGATGAAACGGCTTTGTCTGAAAATCCAGGTGTTTTTCGAGGGCTTATAAATTTTGTTGAGGAGTTGGATCCAATTTTTAAAGAGTATATGCAGAATGCAACTATCTTTAAAGGAACATTTAAATCCATTCAAAATGACCTACTTGACTCTATGCTGGCTGTGGCTCAGGGACAAATTAAGCAAGACATTCAGTCAGGTAAGTATGTTGTAGTGCAAGTAGACGAAATAACTGACAGTTCCACCAAAACTCAAATGTTTATTATAATACGTTATATTTTGTCTGGCATTGTCCATGAACGATTTGTTAAATTTGTAAATTCTTTTGGAACCAATACAATTCACCACGATCCGCCACTGGATCATATGGTACTGACAATTTTGCTGAATATTCTTGTATTTAGAAGAATTGTGTATATGTTAAAATTAAAGTTGTGTTAAAAAAATTAATCCAATAGGTATAGCAGTACTGAATATCTAGCAAATATTGCATTACTGGGTTTGCCAGCAATTGTTCTTATTCTTTATTTTCTGTACAAACTAACTTCGAATCCTTATTTATTATTTTATTTTAATTATTTTATTTCCTGTATAAACCCACCTTAAAAAAATTGATATTTTAACATGAATTAAGATTTATAACAACCGAAATAACCTGAAGAAAAAAAACATATTCCTTGATTCTCCCCTAGGGGGATATGTATCTCAGGGTACGGTGAAGTGACTTTTTTTGGTTGATATACTTCATATACCAAATTTCAAGGTAGTATTGTATTATTGCATTCCAAATCTATCGCAGAAATTCTTAGCTTAAGAGATTCAAAAAGCCGTCATTCTCCCATTTTTATTTTTTCCAAATATGTGTGCCATGGGACCTCTGCGGTGATATTTCGTCCAAATTGGTGAAACTATTCCGGGGTAATCTGCGTACATACATTCAAAAAAATAAGTAGGGGCGATTTGACCTTTTCCCTTTTTGAAATTTGTGACATATTTCGCTTCTTCGAACATTACATCTTGAATGAACAAACTTTTAATATTAACATCTAATATAATTAAAAATAAAAGCCCAAACAATAAGTTTGATCATTAGATATGTAACGTCTGAAGAAGTACAGTGAAACGTTTTTTAAACAAATATAGTGGAAGTGTTTTATACGTTACCCAAAGATCCAAGGCATGTATTTGTCTTTTGTGACTTACCTGAAAAGAAAAAAAAAAGAATATAATAGGGTGACCAATAACTGTATTTATAGTTCAAAAGCGATTTGGAAACAATGAAACTTTACCAATAAAAAGTTTATAATCTACTTGTTGATGTTATCTGGGAAAACATAGCGACGCTAAGCACTCTCGACTATAGGAAAAACACACCGGAAAACTGAAAACTTTTTATATTACATATAACGCGACGAGCGAGAGAAAAATGGTTTAGCTGAAGCATCGATTTAGGTGGGTACGAGTGGCATGGGAATTTTTAAACTAACCCCTCATGCCCCGGGGATAACTTTTCTTTTTGTGTAGACGGAGTTCTTGGAGAAAAAATTTAATTTTCCATTATTTTTAGATTTTCATGTACTAGCAGCTAATTAGCTCTCATACGCACTTAAGCTTGCAACTTCACGAATTTACAAACCTCTACTTTCAATTATGAATCTCTCCAGAAACCACAAAAAAAATCACTGGTTAATAAAATTGCATTAAATCAATATCAAACATTTCTCATTTTTTTTTAATCGATATGATATAAAACCACTTGTATAAAGCAAATTCCGTTAAATAATGATTAATTAAAATAATTACCCATACAATAAATTACCACAGCTTCAGTTTCTTTATCTTTCACTACAAATAATAAATCAAGTTTCACATTTTGCGGCCTAAGCACAAATTTAATTGAAAAAGGGAATTCTCTCGGTGGAATAATATTACAAGGGAATTAAAATTGTTATTTTGTACAATCCCCTTTCTAAACAATTCACGAAGACTGCGATGAAGGAGTTTATGGTGGTGAATTTATATTTCATTAAGGGCTTTACTTTAAGAAAAAAAAAACTTACTATGCGACTGTTATTTTTGTATCTCATAAAAATAACTTGTACACCCTGCTCAAAATATAAATAGAAATTCTGCACATTTCTTAAGATGAAAATATTAACAAAGCGACGTACTTAAAAACTTAATTTATGTTGATAATTTTTATCTGAATTCACCTCATCTTATGTTATAAGTAAAACCGATAATATATTTCATTATAATATAAAGAAACAAATTTTGATCAAAGAGGGTTAATTATTTACTGTCTATGTACCTAGGTAGGGGATATTGTATATTATTACACCATCCTCCATTTTTTTCCTCTAGGGTTGTTAACTAGTATTTGCGCACGATTTACCTTCATAATTACAAATAACCAAGTCGAACAACATAAATATCTTTAAAAACAAGCCAGAAAAAATCTTAATGCATTAAACGCAGAAAATACATTTTTCTGTACTTGTATTTAAAAACAACTATGGTACTCCTGGTAAATCTCTTTTTTTAGGAAGAAAACCTTGAAGGCAAATAAATATTAACAGCCTTTTATTAAAAATAAATAAATAGACCTTATTAAATAAAAACGTATATACGTCGGCAAAAACTTGATAACAACCCTATATCAATATTTTAAGATTTTCTTTGTATATAAAAAATAGTAAATTTGTTTCAACGGTTTTAAACTAATTTTGAATAATGTACTCAGCAATCGATTTGTCTTAACAGCTTAATATTTAACATTGTATATCGACGATTTAGAAGTGAAACCCGGTATCTACCATTTTCTGAAATGTGTGAAACCACGTATCTTCAAAACTTATACTTTACAGGAGACACAAAAAACTTGATATAACGTGGAATTGTATTAAAATGTTTTTAATATTTTAACATCAGATAGATGGGTAGCTTTCTTAGGGTATTTAAGTCAAGAATATTATTCACAGTAATATTTCAATGATTTAGAGCACTTGCGCGGTCTCACATGGGGAAAACTTCTACAAATATAGGAGATACGTATGATCACACATGTTAGTGAGGTAGAAAAAATGTTCTTTATGATTTGAAATGAAAGAAAATCGTCCATATTAGTTCTTAAATGTTTAATAGTGAACAAAAAATAATTATTACAAACAAATCATTAAAATAAAATCATTAGAACATTGGAAAAATAAACTTAAACTTATTTTTTTTTAATGAGATCTAATTTGAACTAAATGCCCTTTATTAAAAAAAACACACACAAAAATTAAAGTATTGTAAGTTTTTCTGGATATTTTGTACAAACTTTTATTCTGATTTTGGTAAGTGGTCATAGAATAAATGACAGTCCTTTGGAATAACAGTTTTTAACTGTTGAAGGTGATCCCATTTTTGTTTTTTTATTTTAATAGGTGCTCTTCGCAATTGGGTAAATGATGATAAATCAGGCACTGGCTTATCTACTCGTCGGTGGGGAAGATTCTGAAAATCTTCATTAAAACCTAATTTAACTTGAATGGTACCATCAGGGCTATATTTTATAACTTTAATATTATTAACGGTAGGATCATTTACCCGCCGGCCTGGTCTTATGGAGTCATTGAATAATCTTTTATAAAGTCGAAATTAATGTTTTTAACTAAATAAGGATTTATTTTTCTCGCACCTGTTGTAACTTTAAAGTAATCGCTTGGTAAATATATTGACTTATTTTTAAGATTCTTTTCGATAGTAGCGTGAACCGAATCTACTTCCATTTGCGTGTGTCCGCGCTCAAGATATTTTTGATAAATTGTAATGTTCTTATGAACACTTAAGCTTAACAAGGCATTTGACAATACAAAATTTTTATTCTGATAAGTGCACCCATCACTCCATATTATAACGGTTTTATTTAAGTCTTCAATCTGTAAAAGGTAATCAATGATACAACTAGCAAAAGTATTCGCTGTAATATCGGCCTCGGTTTCATTAAACCAATAGCAAACACAGTGGTGACTATTAATGTTAAATACGGTAAAATTATGACAAAGTAATTTTGTTTTATAATATAAAGCTGAAGCATTGAGAGATGGGCATACTTTTACAGCCTGCATATCTTGAGCTAAAACAATAACTTTGCCTTGTGCTCCCAAGAGTTTATCTTTATTTTTCTCTTCCCTCGCTGTTTTTCTTGTAATGTGTTCTTCGTAGGTCTTATCATCTAAATTTTTGGCTTCATATGAACAGCAGGTATAGCATTTATCTTTTTTGGGTGGCTGGAAAGCAATATTTTGGTCTTTTACCGTACAATCAAATGTATGCCTGCATAAAGGCTTTGCGCTGAGATTCTTTTCCAAAGAGTATTTCTGATATTCTCTATAAACTGCAGACATAGAATGTCCATATATTGGTTCCAAATACAACTTACTAGTAGATTTTCTGCAGTAATGGGATGGAAGTTTTGCTAAAGAATCGAGGAATTGTACAAGAATTCCTTTCGCAACAGCACTGTCATTTCTAGGTCCCTGATTTTTTCGTACAGTATGGTTTGCAGGTTCTTTTGAAGGATGAATCCCTGATTCACAGTTTTGAACCCATTTTAAAACACTCCATTCTCGAAGACCGAATGTCGAAAGAAAAGTTGTTTTACATACCTTAAATGCTCTTCCATTTATATTAAGTGTATATTTTAAAGTTGAGCTTCTTCTTGAAACATCAGTCGGACCCTTTGTCAATCGCGCCGGCTCTGCTTTTGTAACAAGCGAACATATGTATATTTTTCTTTGGTCCCAACTCATTTGGGACCAAAATTTGATGAACAGTTGGTTTCTGTTTTCTTCGGAAATTTCCTGACAGTTCCTGACTTTCGATTTAAGGCATACATTTGAAGTGCAGCGGGGGCCCATTTTTCTCTCATCTCTTTCAGTCCCTCTTTTGGCAGGCGCACCTTTAGCTCTACTCCAACCCTTGTAAGATTTTCCTTGCTCTCTTAACTTTTTGTTTTTATAGTCTGTCCAGTTTTCCATATTTCTTTTTCTTTTACAACTTTTTATCCCTACGTAGTCATCTTCTGAGTCTCTGGAGCCTTTTCTTAGGTTTTCTTCTATTATAGGGCTCTTTGTTACTTCCCCTCTATCTTCAAAATCGGTAAATGCATTTGTTAATTTGTTTAAGGAAGGTGAGTATCTTGATGCGTTCAGCATTTATTCACAATTTCTTTTATCGAAGTTCTGGTCTATATCGGACAAAGTAGAGTCATTTTGCTTGTACACTATCTGGTGGTTAAGGCAGTTATCTTCTTGATGGTTTTCTACATACTCATGTAATTCATCTTTTTTATCTAAAAGCGTTCGTGCTTCTACCTCAGTTTGTGATTCCTCTATTGATCCAACGTTTAACAGACAATCTTGAATGTCACTACAAATATTTTCTAAATTTTTATCCATAAAAGATATGTTTTTTGTAGAGTAAGAGTCATTAAAAAAGCTTATATTATTAGAATAACAGTCATCGGACATAATATTGGACACTATCGAAAAATCTTCTGAAATGACATCTTGATTTTCTTTATCTTTTTCTTCGTTTGTTCGAATGGTAGGATTTAATGGTTGGATAATCTGACTTGCCTGTATGTTACTTGTTAATTCGTTTCCCACTTCATCGTAAATTTTACAGTTTTCTAAAATAATAGGTGGATCCAAGTTGCTCACTAGGTCATTTTGGTAAACACAACATTTCACTATATTATTGCCTTCTAGTAAGTTAGTTTTGGGGAGATTTGCAAATATTGTATCAACTCGAGTTGGAAAATATTTTTTAATTTCCATTTTTGTAAATCTGTAAAAAAAATAAAGATTATAAAAATAAATGTTAAAAAATATAAAAAAGGTTAAATATATAAATCATTGGACTGAAAATTAAAAATTAATTTTACATAAACACAGCATTTGATAAATTCAATATATAGTGTTGTATCACGTCTGAAGCATTTAAGACAATGTTCAAATCTTTAAAACTTCTGTGTTTATGTAATGATAATTATTTGTTAAATTTCAGTTCAATAATTCACAAATAGAAGGGTTTTTTAATATTTTTGAACGTTTCCTTTATTTTGTACTTTTTAGCATTATTTTTTATGACCCGGTATTAGGCATTATTTACGATTGAACATTACAATATTGTGTTGTCATTGGGTTTATATATTATGTATACCAAATCTCAGTGTAATTACAAACACGAGAATTTTTTTACGTTTATTTTATTAGGTAAATTTGGCATTTTTTACCCATCTTGTATAAAACCTTAACAATTGGACACCACAGTGTTGTATTGTAATCGTATTATAATTCCGATCACCGGAACTGCTTCAAAAGTTGTTTGCAAGGTTTGACTCAAACAATACTAACAAACTAACAACTAATTAACATACAAGTGAAACTAAATAAAAGCTTTTTAAAAGCAAATCCTATTATGCATTGGTGAAAACAAGTATTTGCGATCTTTTTATTAGTTGGACTTAACGTTTAGTACATGTGATAACTCGTATCTACAGATCTTCAAACATTCGTAATAAATAGGGCTAATAAAGAATAAAATGGGTTATCTTTTTTTATATAAAGAAAGCAATAATAACTAAAGTAAACTGTATAAAATTTATACTAATTTTATCGATAAAAACTGCAAAAACTTACCTAATTCAGAAGCCCACCAAAAACTCTGTCGCGGCCATTACAAATCGTACCATACTACTAAGATACGAGGTCTCACCAGTTGTTTTGTGTCAGTGCACATGCGCGTTGTCACAAAAGTTAAAATTCTAGGTCAAGATATAGAAATGCAGATACGGGGTGTATTCTAAAAGATGCGTAATTACATTTGTAAAAGATCTGATACCTTAACTAATTTTCGGTAAAAATGCAGATACGTGGTTTCACAGTTTTCAGAAAATGGAAGATACGGGGTTTCACTTCTGCACCGTCGATATACTGAAAATAAACATTGCAATTATGAAAGTATTTAGTATGTACACTCTAAATACGTTTACTTCCGTTTTTGCGTAAACAGTTATGTTCCGTTAGATGACCACTGACATTTTCGATTTTCATGACGGATCCGGTGAAGAGATTTCAATTTTAAAAATAAATTGTTTTCTCCCAACAGATTGCATTGCAGCTTGGGATATTACGCTACCGTAATTGAGCCGTAATTGAAAATTGAAATTCCTTTAGATTTTTACACATATTACATAAATGCGAAATTCTAGGAAACTAGGGAAATACTGATGTTATAGTATACATTAGCTTTATCCCTATAAAGCCAATGTAGTATATAAGGGAGTGGATGCATATGAAGCAACATTAATTCACTCCTATCCAATCCATAGAATATAATGACAGACTATACCTCTAAATATTTTTGCAATGGCTTTGGGATTTCACTCTATTACAAAATTATTAGATCTGTACAATAACTGCTAGAAATGAAACATATATTTATTTAAATTAACGTGCCTCGACTGCTTATGCGCTGTAACTAAATATAAAAAAAGCTTAAGATTTTTTTTAATGTCTTTTTCGAATTTCATTGTGAGCCCCCTTTAGTTCATAGGTCTGTCTTGATAACAGTCGTATACGTTTTTGATAATTTAGAGTTTGTCTGGTCCCAGATATCCTGTCAATTTGCAGGATGATTTTAATACTGCAATTTCAGAGATGTATTGCTTCTGTAGTCAAATCCAAAGTTAAGGGTTCTTCAGCAGCTAAGATTGCTTTTTATTTCGAAGAATTCCAACACGTGAAGGCTTCCAAATGATGATATTTTTAGAGATTTGTTGGTAGACATCATGTAAGCTCTATAGCAGTGGGTACTTGGTATACTATAGCCTGCATTGAAGCGAGTGAGTCCGTTCATACAACGATCGATTTATTCTCTTCAGACATTGTTTCAAAGGCTTTAAGTATACCATATAGTTCTCTGGTGTCTTGCCATGATAAACTCTATTGCTGTAATAAAGCCGCTCACATCATTATCATTTTGGAAGCATGTGTGCATAAGGTGAGATCTGATTTGTATGTACTGATAAGTTCCAGAAAAGATTGTTTAAGAATAGAATTAGAGATTTCAAGTCTAAATAAAGTGTTATATTTTAAGACCATGAGGTGTGTGGCATTAGAATGGCTGACATTTGGAAGAGCGTGTTATTACCTAAGAGATGAAATTAAAAATGGTTATTTAGATGAATTAAGTTGCAATACTCTAGAAATTAACTGACTAATTGTTAGCAGCGAAAGAAAAGAGGAATTTAATGATATTTGCAGTAGAGATTATGTAGGGCTAGAACTGAAAGCTCCTAAATACGATCAAGTAAGAAGGGCCGTGCTATGTACAATGTTTAATATTTTAAAAGTGGACTTCCTGGCGAAAACGTAGACTAGCATCCAAACACTAGTTTGGGGCGTACTATACTATAGATATGCAAATTTTAAGCAGAGTTGTTTCTTGTGCGCCCCATTAACAGTGTGACAGTATTTTGGGAATGGTTATACCTTTTATGCATTCACTTTTCATTTCCTGTAGGGGTTTTCTCCAGATGAGCTTGCTGTCGAAAGTTAAACTCAAAACTTTTCTACTATTCTTCTTCGACTGAATTATATCATTTTGCTTTTGTAGTTGAAAAGTTGAAGCATTTTGCTGACTTTGCAGGCCATTGAGTAAACTTTTGTTCTACAATAGAAAATAAGATCGTCTACGTAGAGAGCGTCATTTATGGCTAGATTAAATAAAATGGTGCTTAGTAATGCACCTTGGGAAAGCCCCGTCTTCAAAGGTAAAGGGGTGTAAGGTTATTCGAATTGCAAACACTTTTATTGTTCTGTTTGAAAAGAAGTTCTGAATAAATGCTCATATATTTCCATCCAGATTTATTTCCTTTAATTTGTTATAAATATGACAGGTTTGCAAGTAGACAGTTTCAAGTTTCCCCCGGAAGTTAAAAGCTTGATCGTTATCGAGTTTAATCAAGTCAAAATAAATAGACATTGAGATAGATTCTAAGATAAAATAAAAAAAAATCTAAATTCCGCAAAAAATACAATATGGACCTTATTCATAACACGTTACATTTTTTATTTTGTATATGCATTTAACCTTAAGTAGGTATATAATTTCCTCAAAGAACCCTTTTAGATTGTACATGTAACACCTAAGGTTAACTTGGTTTTTATATTTACTGTTTATTCGAAAGGAATAAAAGATTGATAAAGTTTTACTTGTCTGAGAGACTTGATAATGGATGTCCATTACGTTTTCCTTAGAAATTTACCGAGGCAGAATTCAGATAAATTAATTGCCGCTTAGGAGAAATTGCCTTCAATGCCCTAAAGGGCTGTTTAGAGAAGCTTAAACCTCGATGACCCACTTTAAGTTAAAGCTCTTTCCTAGCTCTACGAAATATTAAAACAGAAGGTATTTTATTAAAAGGGTTATTTCATTGTTGCCGATTTTCTTTTTAGTTTTCCTAACCTAACTAACTGTAAATATTGACAGTGTTAAACGAGTGCCAGGAGAGTAGTAGTTTCTATGACTTTTGAGCCTTCGCCCTACACAGGGCTCGCTAGTTTATGGCGGCCCGATGAGCTCTCAAAACAGACAGGGATAGTGGTGTCCTTGTTGTGAAGTTGGTGTAACGTGAAACAAAAATCTATTAGCGATAAATTAAATTGTTCATATCGCTGACCTCATCTGGAATTACTAATTTTTAACCAAAAGTTCGACACTGGTCAATCCGGAAAAATTTAGATATTATTGCAAGTGGAAGCAGACATAAATCGAAATATTCGTTTTGATATCGCCTAATATGTAAAATTGTAAAAATGAATTGCTATTTAAACTGTATAAATGTGCTAAATTTCATCTCAATATCTCAACGAGAATTCGGTCAACCGATCCTCTACAAGAGCAAAAAAAAGTTCAAAAAGCGAGCCGTTTATTTCGGCAAAAAGGTCATGTCTACCCAATATTGGTATGGGAATCAATAAATTTGAATTATTTATCTCAAACTTGCAGACTAATAGTGAGATTGGGAAAAGCTATAATTTTTTTTAAGTTGTTAAGTTGTTGATCATCGGAAAAGAAATGAAGAAATTCTTGTTTTTGAAACTTTTTGAAATGTGTTTTCTTGAATGGTTCCTTGAATCATTTTGGCATAAAAAGAAAATGCCAAAAAAAAATCAGTTTCACATAATGTTCTGGATAATATAGTCATGGAAACATTGTTAATTACTTATTTCGAAAATATGTGTGTGTTCCGAAATTGTAGTAATAAGTAGTAGTAGGCATCTAGGGACTTTTAAACGTGAATATCTATAAAAATCTGGGATGGTGATTTTTTTCATGATTTCAATACTTCCCTTTCACGAGGGAAATAAAGAAGTTAAAACTCGAGTTTAAAGGAAAAAAATATATTTACAGCTAATACCAAACTTACAGGAGTTATTGGGAAGTGTCAAATGAAAAACATGTCAATATTTGGTGAAAAAGTTACCTTTAAATAACGGTTGTATAACCTGCCCTCCGTTCCAATGACAATTTTCATGGTATAAAGTGCTGCTTGACACTTATGGTTTACAAATAAAATTGCGAGAAGAATCAATCAATCAATCAAAAACCAATGGGCTTTGCATACGTAATATTGAAATTAAAGTGAGAAGTGGATAAATTATAAAAAAAGCATAAAGAGGATCAATGGGATGGATATTTACAAAGTTTCATTAAAAGCCTGACACGTTTTGAAAGGCTATTAGTTTATGCCAACTCTAAAAACTATAAATTATTGTGGATTTGGCTAAACTTGCAACGAACATTTATAGCTACCCTAACTGATGTGTAACGATACTTAAATAGGTTGCTCTAACTAGAAACCCGGATGAATTAAATTACTTTATAACATCTACCCAGTGGCAGGTGTCTGCAAAGGTAAGCGGTGCTTAGGAAGTGTCGCATGAATTTTTATAACTAATTAATATTTGCGTTTACGGATCAATATTTAGATTTTCTAAAGAAAGCAATTACTTCAAAGTTTTTGTCTAAGCTTATTTTAAGCGCCTGCCATGAATGTCATGATAAAAGTAATTCTTAAAGTCTTTATTGGGTTTTTAAGGACCGGGACAGCAATAAACTCGTGTACCGTGCTTTTATTCGCTACAAAATTAAATTCTGTCACATCATAATATTTGCCAAATATTATTAAAACTTTTCTTGAAAATTATTTATATTCTGACAGACGATAAAACTTTACTCTTTAAACTTTTTCAAATTATTCCATTATAAACTCGTAAAAATGCTTGGGAAAACTAAAATTGAAGATTGGGACCCTGAAAGCTCGTTGTGGAAGAGAGTTTATGGAAATTGAGTGAACTTCGTATATAATAAGTATAAATCGTGTGCCACAAATTTTAGCTAGCAATATTTACTATAACCAAAATGTTGTAGTGAAGTCCTAATGTATTTGTGTCTAACAAATGGAGTTCTTATCTTATGACTGCTGTTCAGTTTATAACAAGTACTGAAGAAATTATACTAAAATACCAAACAGATAAATACCAATAGACTTCCAACGAGGTAAATACTAGTGCTATCAAAATTATATTAATAAACTATAAAAAGAAAAAAAAATATTTTCGTGTAAATTTTTAACCGGTGAATTATTTCATTTCCGGATAATTAATTTACCGGTTATTAATTAACCAATTAACCGGCTGATTGGTCGCATGATTCGAAAACTCGAAGTTGCCAGCTGAGTATTTTTTTCGTATGTGTAAGTGCCTGACGGAACCAAAAATAAGACATATAATCGATGGTACTCGATAGTGTATTAAAAGTATCGATATTTCTATCGAGCAACAAGTACTTTGAGAAATATATTTTATTTCAAATATATTTGAAAAACAAATTTCTAATTCATACACTAGCATATGAAGTTGTGACAGAATAAGTGTTTAGAAAAAAGGTTTAAAAATTAAAACTAAAAATATTTGACATTACAGAATCAGAAATGTAACACAAAACTAGTTAAAATTCAAAAAATCGTACACACGTCCGACACGTCAAATTGAACTTAATTGCTAATCTTTTAAAATATCTTCAATATAACAAAGAAACCCATCTAAATACATACTGACCAGACCTGTTATACAATAGTTAAGTATATTCTAGAAATTGGAAAGATTCAAAAAGAGGCAGAATATATCAGTAGTCTATCGGAGTCGATATGCATGTTGCATACGACTGGTTAAACAATGTATGGGTCCACAGCCTCTAGCCGAGACATTATGATTACAAAGGCATTTTTAAGATGAGGTAGTCTTATTTTATAGAATCCTGCACAAGACAAAAATTTGTTGGAAAAGTTGTGTTGGACCAAAAGTTATTTGTAAGCAAGGATTACAGTTTTGGTGGCAAATATGACATGAACATCACAAAAAAAATTGCTGGTGATGAGAAAGTTTGCCAAACTGTAGTTAAAAACAAAATCTACCGAAAAAAGGAAGCTAAATATGACTTAGATGGTAATCTTCAACTTAACAAATGATTAGAAAATATCAACCACAAATGAATTTGACCAATTCTATGTGCAAAATTAAATGGGAGAACAAGTTAAAATACAAATTGCTATCTTCAGTTTCGGCGAATACGTAAGCATTGATAATAACATAGGACCAAGATAAATGTTGACTGACGAACAAAGTGTAGGGTTTATAATCTTAAAAACGGTATTAAATGATAACGATGAAGATGAAGGTCTTGCTGTACTCGGTACTAACAATGGTCTTTTTCACTGTTTTCCTTATTTGTTTTCAGGTGTACGTGGTTGTAAGATATGTAGGTAGGTACTTATCCTATTTTAATTAAATTTTGGTTAATATTTAAGAAAGTACTGTTTTTGTAATGTTTTTAGTTTTTTATATCTTGTATGCTAATAAAAAAACTATACAAAAAACTCGGTTTCTTACTTTTAATGAACTTCGGAAATAACGAACCATTTGTAGTGTATATTTCAAACTCTATATCCGGACATCACTATATATAAAATATATAGCAATTCATTTTGTGTAACATAAGAAAAAAAATCTCGTATTCATGAAAATAGCGCTATTAAGAAAACTTTAAAAGGCTAATTAATAAAAGTTATTTAAACCTAAAGTTCACAAACCTAATTAAGAAGTTTCAGCTAAAATTACGTGAAAAGTTCTAATCCCGCCGTCATGGTTAAAACAATAACTTCTATTTTCTACTTAAAAAAGTTAAATGTGACTCTTTTAGTCACATTTCCTTAACTTTTGATGCACATTATTTCGACGTAAGATATTAGGAAAAAATTATAAGATTGTAATAAAGAAAAGAAAAACAGATAAGTTGCTGAAACATTTCATAGGAAAAGGGGCGTTGTATTACTTCTTCCTAAATGTTTAATTCCAATTTAATTACTGTAAATATAAGTGTAGTAAATGCCAGGTAAGATTTTTTATAATTAATACTAATGATAAAATACATTTTCTAATTTTTTGAATATATTATTGAACAGTAGTGTAGCCAGACATAGCGCTTGATGGGGGGGAGATATAATTATTTTTCAACATAGTTGCAAGTTTTTGACGAACACTAATCAAGGGAATAGGGAGAAACAATAAAAAGTTACCAGATATCGCAAAACTATTTTCATAGTAAACATTTTAGCGTAACAACAATTATTCCCAAAAATTTGGATATACTCAAAAGGTCTTGAGGGGGCATATATACCTCATATCCCCGTGGCTATGCCACTGATTTTGTCACTAAAAGGTTGAAATTTAGACCAGGCCAAACTTGACGGTTATAGGTTTGACAAATACCTACAACAATTGAACAAATAATTTTTGTAAATATTACAATTGCAAAATATTAAATGACATACATTTAAGTGCGCTCGTAACGAAATCTTTTTCTGAGAAGAAATAATTGATAATGATATCGAATGAAAAGGGTTTTAAGATAAAATAAAATTTTAGTTAATTTATCAGTTTTCGTCAAGAATTTACTGACAGAATAATTCAATTAAAAATGTTATAAATTCTACTAGACAGGGTGTCCAAACTAAGTAAAATTATAAAATTAATCTACAATTCATGCTGCGTAAAATGTAATTTTTAATGGAGGTGTGGGTACTTTTCATAAAATCGGAATAAGTTGACATCAGATCAAGTTCAAAGATCTATTACATATCCATGTGAACTAATATATATGTCACCCTAGGAATTTAAAAAGTTTCCCAAATGGGCAGATATTCAATTAGAACTAGGTTAGGTGAGAATAGTTAGAGAGATCCGGTATATATGTTGCCTCGGTGAGCAAACATTATTTAGAAAAGTAAGGTAAGTTTAAGAACATCGAATTTATTTTAATTAACATATGGCAGTGCATCTAATTATATGTGCGAGTTACTTATAAACAGGAAACCATACTAATTTTGGCACATGTTCATGTATAAACGGTTGCCAATGGATATTTTATGGTTGATCGATAAATTTCAGAGTTTATGCATCAGACCACGACTATAAATGCGGTGTCACCCGCGTGTGTACCTTTCCCCAACATTTGACCAGAGGAACGCAATTAATTTCGTTAATTGGCCCGATTTCTACGCGCTGACAGTTTTAATTTTAGTTGTTCATTAAATTCAGATAAGAATAAAGGCAAAGTTACGCTGAAAAGAAGAGTTAGATTATTACGCTAGAAGTTTGTTTCGTATATTTTATTGAATTGTGAATGTCATACGAACAAAATAGAAGAATATTTATTAACCCGTTAAGTATTTTAACTGGAATTGTTTGTCTTTGACAGACCCTACACATAAGTTGCTGTTGTTTTAAAAGCGCGTTTCTAAAATAGCGTTTTTTTCTTATAGCGCTGTTTTTACACGCGCATATAGCGCTCATTTCTACAGCGCTGTTTTATAGCAGGTACCAAGGAACTGGATGAGTGTGAAATAACCAACACATTTTAAAATTATACAAATACATCAACTGCCATTATTATAGAAACGATTTTACTTTACAATTATGGTTTTTATAAAATAATGACTAATGACTAAAAAAAATGCATATCTTTGAAGGCAACAAATTATCACACTTGCGTGTAGATGTCACTAGGACTACCGCAAACAAAGGACTGGTGCCTCAAAGTTTTACGTGCGCTTTACGTTGCCAAACTAATAAGAAAAGACAGCCCAGCAGTTGGGCACAATTTGCACTAAAATTACAAAAAAAAAACGTAAAGGTTGATTTTTTGCAGAGCGGATCTTTTTTTATAAACGGAATACGAAAATTGGACGTAACCGAAAAGACGAGAGCAAATCAAATTTTCATATTGAAATCTTAAAAATTTTCATCGGAATTTTAAACTTTTTTATTGGAACCTTAAAAAAGGTAATTTTTCACTCAGAAAAACATTTGAATTTGCTGAAGCTGCCTGAGTTTGAGCTCCAAAATAAACCAATTCAAATTCCTCTATAAAAATTAACCCGGAAAAATATTGTTTAAAGCTTAAGGATTGGGTCTTGGATTTGGGTTTTTAACATATAATCGAATGAAAGTGACCAGTAAAAAAATATTTACCTTATGATTTCGATAGCTGTCGCACGAGAAAACAGAAGAACGAGATTAAAAAACAATTAATTTTGGACAATGGTCGACATTTCCTTAATTTAACAAATATTTACAATCCAGAGTATCTCCTGTTGTAATTTAGAAAAGCCAAGGCCTGTATATATCAATTTAAATTTATTTCAGGTTGATTGAATAAACCAGTTCTATTTTATATAACATTTTTTGGGGTACAATCATTTTTTTTAACATGACGATGATTTTTTTTTAAATTCAGATAATCAATGATATTCTATAAATCTTGAAGGGACAGTAATAAATCTCAAACATGCCATAGATTTTTCTTTGTAAACGAATGATAACTGGAGAAAATTTGATAACAGTGAGGTTAAATTACTCGTCTAGATAAATTTTTTTTCAGTTGATACCGAAATAAAATCGACATACATCGACATTATTAAATATTACCTTAAGAATGCAATTCTTCAATGATCTAAGTTCTATTTTGGTAAAATTATTGAACTTGACCATGATTCGGGTAAAAATTTTAATTTTAAAAATGATAGAGGGCTATTTTCGACATAATAAAATTCTCTTATCGATTACATATATTTTTTTAGTTTTTCAATATTTTGCGGGTTTGATTAGTTTTTCAATATTTGATTGAAGATTTGATTGAATCAAATCCGAAAAATTTCGGATTTGATTAAAAAAGAAGGTATTCCCCCTTTCAACCTCTTTTTTTATGTGGAGAAATTTTGATTTCCCCATTTGGCCTATAAAAATCGACCTCTATGCCAAAAATCAGCATTTATGTAATTTGTTTTTAAATTTTTTAAGTTCGCTATTCATTATTTGTTAATAGGTCTATTCGTTTATTCGCCCCCATAGTATGGAGGGTCCTGTTCATCCATTCGATACATTGCGTGACGATGCCGTCTTTTGAGCGGATAATCAAGTAGGCTTGACCTCTCCGAACTATTCACCCGAATCAAATCTTTTGTTTTTTTTATATTTTCAAACATTGAAACGCATGAAATCCACGCGAAAGTATTAACTGTAAGTGCTAGACGAAGAAAGAACTAATAGCATGAATATATTAAAAGTAAGTAGAAAAGGATACAATCTAAATTAATTTTTTAGTTTATCGCATTAACAAAGTAATAATATAGGATGGTGTTTATGTAAATAATGCAAATAGAAATATACGAGTAGCACTTTAAAAATAGTGTGAATTAGTTTTGGTTCTGATATTAAGTAAACGTATGTACGTATATCATTCACGAGTTTACTCATTATATTTTGGAACTTACCCTTTGCAGGATTTACGGATTATCAAAGCTTAATATATTTCATAAATATTTAAAAACAGTGACCAAACTTGGATTGTCCTACCATAAGAGGAAATACTGACCCGACACCATCATAAATAAGGTAATAGTTTTTAGCAATTTTTCGGTTGTCTTTAAAGAGAAGTGTAACACATTTGTTATATATGTATCCCTCGATGTATCGTCAGATGAAGAAGTACTATCAAAAAGTACAATTTCTATGACGTTACATTAAAAAACAAACGTATGTTGGGTAAATTGTATCTTGTATGAAATATTTTAAACTTTCATAATGGAAAAAGATAATCGAGGAAAAATCGAACAATATTTTTATTTAAAGTAATTTTCTAACTTTAATAAAAAACCTCAATTTAAATTTTAACTGAGGCCTTAGTTATTTGCTGTGGTGTCCCATTAATGAAAGCGCAGCTTGATTATCCGAACTAGTAACTCGAGAATTGACCCCTTCTAAATCTCGCAAACCCGAGGCAACTCTAAGTTTCGAACTTTGGACGACGAATTTGTCTATGGGTAACGCGATCACTTAATACGGAACATGAGGCTGTTAAAACTCAAATTTAGATATTTGACTGTTCGTAATATGTATTTTAAGTTCGCAGTGCCGCACCAAGTAGCGTAGAAAAGTTGTAGATTAAGTTTTTTCTTTTGAGTAACTAGAATATTATTATTTATAACAAATTTACCTTCGTGCTAGATTAGGAGAAAAAAAACAATATAATAAAATAAAATTGGCTTTCGTCGCTTAAGATGAATTAGCGGCAAGAACTCGATATATTTCAGGAGAAATTACCTCTAAAATATCGTGTTTCAAGGGAAAAACACATACTATGAGGGAGTTAAGAGAGCAAAATATTTTTAAGATAAGCAACTATCAACAGAAACTAGCTGGCCTGGCAGACCTTGTTCTACCTTTTCCGTTAGATGGCGCGATGAGTTTCCAGTGGAATTATAAGAATATGGGGCGTATTCTCCACATCGTCCAGAAATGTTATTTAAGAAAAACATATCTGTTTTATAGAAAAAAATACGCAATAAAACAATACAAAAAATAGTGTTGAAAGTTCTCGGTAACCAGATGATAATTTAAGAAAAAAAATCATGTAAATTGGTGCAGTACAACTTTCTAACGAACTTGCTAAAAAATCTGGCTTAGTGTTTTAAATATATAGACTTTCTTGTCAAATAAAAGTAGAAAAAACACAATACCTCAAAAAGCAAATATGTCATAATTTTCTTTACAGCGCGCCTGGCAAACTGATATATTGTTAAATACGGCTCATAGATACTATGGTACTATAGTAATTGCCGGGGGAAAGTGGCTAGAATAGGAGTTTATATGTAAACTGATTCCTGCAGTCTGACATACATTTTCGCAGCAATGAGTCTACATAGACTCCACTTCTTCCAACTTCTCCCCTCCACTAATACAGCATAAACTGAACTCGGAGCGTAAAAATTTAGTATCATAATTAATCAGGTATCACTTTTTAAAACGCGCAGTGATGAATACAAAATCTCCGTTGTGGGCTCCAGGACTATTAATGTAGTTGAATTTCCATGCTGTCAAATATCTCTTAAAACGTTACTGATATTAGAAAGGGTATAGTAGAATGATATATAATTTAGGGTGCGAAAAGTAGCATACTTATTTTCTGGAAGGAAAGGAAAGTTGGCATTTTTTATATATGTGTAGTAGATGTCTTAATTATTTTTCTCTTAATGATATTAAACAATATAATTTTCATATTAGAGTAGTGTGTAAATAGGAGAAGTACCTTATTTTTTATGAATAATCTACTCCATGAACGGGAAGCTCGTTTCTTTCGTCATCATTCCCATTATACTTAGCAGCTTCTAACGGAGCTTTACAGTGCGGCGGCGGCGCTCCAAGGAATTTAAAATTGATATAGCTTACCGTTAGGCCGACTCTTACGGGACTTAGTAGTATAAAGGAAGCTCTCCCAAGGTTTTCCAAGAAATATAAGGTAGTCGCTGGTCTGCTCACGCATATTTACTGAGGGTGTTAAAATGTATGCCTTGAATTAATTATTTTGATATAATAGCTAATTATTATTTGTTTTTAGTTTGATTTTGAGGATTTGATAGTTTTTTAGTATATTTTTAGTAATAAATCGGTCGTTAAATTAAAATTATTTTACTGAGTGATAAGGTGAATTAAGTTCCACGGTCCTGCGATATGGTATAGTACAGTTTGTATTAAAAAAAAAATAATATCCCAAAATAAAATGATACTCTTTGTTCTCCAAAATATAATAACGTTTTAAACAAATACACAATTCTGAATAACCAATTTAGTTTTACGATTTAATTAATTGCTTAAAGTAATAAAATTGATATTCCATAGTTTAACTATTGTAGCTGAGCCTTTAATGCTTTATGTGGAATATTTCTAGACCTAACGTGCATTTACAAGGAATCATGATGAAGAAATAATGTGTATGGGCCTTATGCAGTGAGTTCAGATGTATCCCACCAGACGTATGACCCACTGTAAAATTTTATTAGTTTCTGTATAGGAAAATGTTTTACTAAATGCATTTTAACTGACAAACGTACTGGTTCAAGAAATAAACAAAAATACTTCTGCAAACCACAATCGGGATAGCAAAATCCGAGTCAAAATCGTATTTGGCGCCGCAGAGTTACGTCGACGTCATCAAGTTTATAACTTCTAAGGTTCAAACGTGCGACAAATGCTATGTAATTGGACTCGCCATGGCAAATAATCTGACATATGCGACACAACTCCCAAGAGAATACAATTTTCCAATTTAAGCAACATATCTGCGCTGAGAATTTCAGTTAGCGCTACACTGCTTAAGGAGATTCAAGCTTCAGTGCCAAGCATTTTAAGCAATGACAGAACAATCCATTTTACATAGAGATTATTCTGACGTTCAGGTAGGTACATATTTTGATAAATTACCTGCAAAATTAAATAAATAACTTTGATACAGTAATTTCTACTAATAGCTATCAAAACTGAATAAAATATAACTGAAGTATTGGTATATTATAAAACATAAAACGCATTATTAGTGGTTTTAGATACAGATTTTGGCATAAACCATGTTGCATATACTTACATAAGGAAAAAACTCAATAAAGGGTAGAACAAAATAATAATAGATCGTATCTTCAATTTATTATTCCCTACATTTGAAATCCAGCTTTTGATTTCCCGAAATGGAAACTGAATCAGCAAGCTGAAAAATATATTTTATAAGATATTTTTGATAGCAACGAAACACGGGAATGTTTGCAGTGGCAACTATTATTTTTAACAGTTAGATTCCACAATTTATATCAGCTGAATAGGTATATATTTATAATATGTCAACGTATAGTGGACATTTAATTCAAATACAATCCGGAAAGAAGAATCATATCAAGCTCTAATTTATTTAAAAGCTAGCACGTTGATCCATAGTAGTAGAATAGTGTTTAATATGATACTTAGAAAAAAATTCGATTTTACCCACAAATTATGTCGCTTATTATTTCCCTCCATAAAAAGTAGGTTATAATCTGGAAAATGGAATTTTAACGAATATATAAACATTCTATTAGGCCGTCATTTTGTTTTGCTATACTGGATTCGCACTAAAATTTTACCAATCTATCTTTGTTTCACATTTGATTTTTGTGCAAAATTTCAAGTCAATTGGATAAGTAGTTTTTGGCACTGAATTTTTAAATATTTACTTTTTAAATACCATTTTACGAGGGAAGTAAAAAAATGGTTAAATAATTCCACAATTGTATTAATAATAAACAGTTTATTGAGAGTTGAGTTTGAGTGGTGAAAACTATTACGTGAAACAGTATTAAGGAACAATATTAGCACAGAAACAATTTAACTGGCTAGTGGCACTAAAACCTTTCCTTCTTACTTAACTATTTATATTCCGAATTAACAAAAGTTAGTTTGGCCATGTTTACACTAAGCAATTCTAATACTATAACTATATTCACATTCCCGTTAATAGTCTAGAACTTGCACAAAGAACCGTTGTGTCCTGAGCCATTGTCTTAACTCAAGATTTAATTAAACCTACTAATTTTCATTAAGGGTAAATAAATTAGAAATATTTTATTTTTCCTACAGAAAAGTTTATAAATATATTTATCATAGTTGTCTAAATGTATAAAATAATTTATACTCTGAAATAAACCAAACATATTGTAAATAAAATAGAAATATTTTTTTTGCTTAATTCCTGGTCCCCCTTTTCAAGCTTCTGATATTTTCTCTCGCATTTGCTAGTTTTCATATACTAATGCTATCACACGTATATTTTTCTATTTAAAGTAGAAAAAAGATTGATGTATATAAAAAGTTTCCAGTAAGAATGATATGATTTTAAAATAAAGTGGTAACCATGTTTAAAATTTGATAAATGTCACTAACTGTCATTTGTGATCAGTATATACTGTGACAATTCATGTTAAAATATACGCTTCAAGAACGGTTAGTTATTATACAACAAATCCACGCAAACAGACATACTTTGATTTGTAAAACACATCGTGCACTGCGTGAAAATTATGTCCACATAATCCTTCTTTTAGGCTAGCTGTTCGTCGAATCGCTGAAACTTTCAAAAAGGATTTTACTCTTCATAATGCGAAAACAACAAGAAGACGTCGGAATGCAAGAAGTGTAGAGAGCGTTGTTGCTGTAAGTGCCGTTGCCGAAGTTCCCAATTTACCAATACCTCGTCGTGCTCGAAGAATGAGGCTTTACAAGAACGACAATTTGGCGTATTTTGAAAAATGACATGGTTTGTTTGCGACCGTATAAGCCTGTGCTGACCCAAGAACTGAAGAGACTGGACCACGTAAGCGCAAATTATCTTTTCAGATAAAGCTCCTTTTTGGTGTAAAAACAATCCTCAGGAGATTCATGAAACACCCTTGCGCCTTGCATTCGCAAGGGTCACTGTGTAATGTGGTTTATAGCATGGTGGGATCATCGGACCATTTTTTCCAAATACGAGGTAGGAAATGGAGTTACAGTGGATGGTGAGCGGTATAGATCCATATTAAGTGTTTTTTTGGCCCAATTTAAACGAAGTAAACGAAATATAGTTTAAATGACATGTGGTTCCAACAGGACGGTGCCACATGTCATACTACATATGCAACTATCGAAATATTTCAAGAAAAATTTGATGGAACGATAATTTCGAAAAATGCAACTATTAAATGGCTCCCAAGAAGTTGTGATTTAACTCCTTTAAAATACTTTTTCTGAGGTTATTTAAAATCCATCATGGCCTATGCAAATAAACCACGAACCCTCGATGCTTTCTTGTTGTTGTGTCCCTATTGCGATGAGTAAAGTCCTTTTAAATTTTATAACGATTGGACGAATAGCAAGCATAGTAGAGCGATCACACGGATCATAATTTTCACGAAGTGGACGTTGTGTACTTACAAAAGAACGCCTATTTTCTAAAATTTTTGGATAATAACCAAACGTTCTTGAATTCATGTTGAATTCTCGGAGTATACTAGGGTTGTCAACAATACTGTTAAAAACAGTATTATAGTTTATTTTGCTTTTTATTACTGTTTATTGTTCTATTAAAAAATATTTTAGCAACATTGTATAGCCGAAATCTTCCTCTCCCGAGACATTCGTGAATGCTGACAATTCAGGTTCCTTTTTATATAAATCTAGGGCAAGATTTCCAGACGAAACCTTCGTCTTCACAGGTGCATCCAAGGGAGATGACCAAACAGTGGGAATTAGCATATGGGGCCCTGGCTTTAGTTTTTTTAAATAGACTTCCTGAATTTTTGTCATTCACCTCTGCTGAGATTTATGCTGCCTTTGAACTAATAGAGAATTTTAGATTGACGAATGTAGTAATATTTTCAGACAGCCGGAGTGCATTGGACAAAATTAGTAGTAGCTCTAAGCCCACCGATAATCACATTACAATCGCAACCAAGACAAAAATGGATGAAATGAGAAACGGGGACTCTGGATATTTTTATCATTCCAAACCACACGGGAATAGTAGGAAACGAAAATGCGGATAAACTGGCCAATTTTGGAACGCTTCTCAGAACTCTCTTCTTGGAAACAACGTTTCTTTGAGAAGTGGAAGGAGAGATGGAAACAGATCTGTCTCACCAAGAGAAGACTCTGCATTGCCTAGCCAATCACACTAATCTTGTAGCTAAGAGTATGTGCAATTTGTTGAGAATATATGGATTGAAAGATTAACAATATATACTTATTTCTGTGAATCCTTTTAGCCTCAGCCAATAAGAGTAAGGGCCCTCCCTGACCCACTTTACTGTGGATCCTTGTTTCTACTTACACAAAGGGGCCATCAGGACTGGCATTTGAAGACAAAGTAGTGACATATGAATCTTGCTTTATCTTTTTCTGGAAAAATATCTGCATTATCCCTGACAAACGAGCAAGGAAAATAGACAGCTTATGATGCCATATTAATACTTTTCTTGTAGTATTTGTTTAGTTTTGAAAATTTTATTGTTAATACGATATACAAAAACCCTTAATAGTTTATCGTCTCACGTAAAATAATTGCCTTAGTTTGAAACCTCTCGTTCAAAGGTGACCCGACCCAAATCCCGCTACTGTTAGATATACTATTCTTCTTTACAATCTAGATTTCATATCTCATTATTATGCCTAAGAATCACAGCTCAACTACGTAGCGATTATTTTTCCTAGTTCTTCTAGTTCGAAACCTTTTTATTTGTATACTATACGTCTGTTCATTCTACAACTAAATTCTCTTGAATACCAGTATAATCGACAATAAAAATAAGATTATTTTGATATGTAGATTGTACAAAAAGGACAGCCTCATCTGGCTGATTAATTGGAAAGCAGTTTATTATAAAAAAAATAGGTAAGGCTATTATCTCTGACTTGCGTATATTTCTCCTCGCAAAAATTAAAAGCGTTTAATACAGTTCTGATAAAGTTTTTGTTTCTCCAAAAAAGTTATTTTTTTCTTAGCAAAATACATTGGATAACTGCCTAAATTCGGAACAAACTGCCAAAGCCTCAACAAAATTTTATTATACTTACAGAAATATGTCCAGTGCATGTGAATTTTGTAAATGTTTAATATAAATATGGCGTATATCGTCATTGGATAAAAGCCTTGAAAACAATGTGCACACTATACAGTACATTCAAATATTGCAATTAATTTAAAGCTCGACACATAATTAAAAACAAAAACTGTTCCGATTAAAATTAATGCTATTGAGTGAAAAACGACGGTGGCTGGCATGAAACCAAACAAAAATTGGCACATAGGCCGGACAACATTATTTATTTAGCGCCATTCATTTCTACCGATGTTGATAAATACAAACAACGCACTAAATAAAAAAGCAAGAATGAAAATTTTAAAAACTAAACAGTTTCGTCGTTTCGAACACGTTTTGCAGCAACTTTTTGTCTTGTTATTAGATATGTAATCAAAATTGTTTTCAATAGTTTAGCTTCGACTGCTTTAATCGAATAATATTACTATTTGCAAAACAAATGGCATATTTTACATCTGACATTTACATAAACGTCAATCAAAATATATCCTTATGGAATATGGTTTACCTTTGCGATACATTAACAATTACATGAATGGGATAAAATACAGCACCTAAACAATGATATTCCATTAGCCAATCATTACAGCACAATAATTATTGATAAAACCGAGTTATTTGAGTAAATATTTTACAGATTAATAATTAATAGACATTATAGAAAATCACCTGTTCAATAATATATATCTACTTAACCGGTAACTACCGTAAAGGTTGTTGATCTGGTGCTTATCGTATTACTAGAAGTGCTAATTATTATGAATACTTTTAAGCAAGCGCCTGACAAAGTCATAATGTAGACCTCATTGGAATAAAAATATTGCATCATTTTTATTTAGGACAATAGTTATATACTATAATTACAATGCTAAATAAGCATGTTGAAATTAAAATTGCTACCACTACTTTAAATGTTAAATATTATGTATATTATTATAAAATGTTTTTTCTTTAATAGAATAATTTGTTACCAATTATAAATATCCTAGGATCAACGCCTTCAGTATTTAGAGACTACAGAAAAACTTGACAAAAAACGAAAATTGGTAATGTTTTAGAGAAAGACATAATGTTTCAATATATGTAGGGAAGCCAATGTGGGAGGGACATTGCATCTTATAGTAGGGTTTTTATCAGTTCGGGGATTGGTTACCTTTTTAAGGTCCCTGAAACATGAAGATCGGAAAAAAATGGAGGGAGGGTGACTTTTTACAATTACATACTTTCCTTCGAGTAAAATACCATTGGAAAACAGTTTTATGGCAGCTTGAATTGGAAACTGACATCATAATAAAGAGCAAAAAAACTGAGACGGGATGTTCAATACGTTGTGACACAAGCTTAACAGCTTTGTTGAGAAGCAGATATTCTATATATTAACCATTGTGTGAAAAACCAAAAATAATCGAAACAAGGAAACATTCACTTCAGAACAAAATAAATATCACTTTAAAGCTGCGAAATCATGTAAAAACATTTTCCAATTTGGAACTGATTTTATTTAAAAAAAAAAAATTGCCAGGGAAAAATCTTGTTCACGCTGGTGAAATGTTAATGGCATCTACTTGTTCTCGTACCAAAAATAAAGGTTTCTACTCGACATCCATACATGTTAAAAGGCAATGTTCTGTTATACCTAATTGCAGACCTTTAAAAGTATTCATGACACTTTCGACAGGTTCGAAAGTTTTTTTTTTAATAGAACCTGATGATATACTTTTCTTTGCAGTCAAACCAGTGGAACGTTCAGGGGTTATTTTTCTCAAAGTCCGGGATTGTAAATCTCAAAATAATAATGAAAGTATCAATTAATAAGTAAATAAATACTTATCTACACACATAACAAAAAAAAATAATGTTCTTCCATTCTCTAACTATAATAGAATAATAGAAAAATAAATAGCTTAAACCAACTTGAAATATCGGTATGTTAATTAAATTCATTTTCGCCAGAATGTTTTATCTGTGTACTTGAAAATGTAACTTTTTATTCGGTTTAATAATTTAGTAACCAAATAATTCGTGGCGAATTTTTGTTTTCAAGAATGTCACCCAAGACAGATGAATCCAAAAGGTTGGCAAATTTATCTACTTTACTTGTGGTGCCGACGCAAAGTTGTCAGTCCATTAATATTAATGCGTCCTACGCTGTATGAGTGGCGTCCGCTCACTGCAATTATTATTAAAAGGTGTAACTTGCTGTTTTTAATTTTTACTTTGTGGTCCTTCGGTAATACTATTCGGCTACCCTGAACAAAGTATTTTGTTTTTTATTTTATAAAACGAGAAATAAGCCAAGCAAAAATATGTTTTTCTACAACCTTCTCAGAAAACAGCGTGATTTACCTTCCCTGGGAAGAGTAAATCTCTAGGTGTAAAGACTGTAAGGGTACAGGATATAGGGACATTCGAGATATAAAGATATCAACGTTTTTATGTGGCTAAATTAAATGAAATTTTGTATTGTCTAAAATTTTTTTATATTTAACGCAATTTTTTAATTGGAACTCTGTTAAATTCGTTTTTTTATCATATCCACCTGGTATAAAAAAGATATCGTGAACAGTAATTTTTTTTAGACATAGAAACTTTTATTAAGATTGGCTTTTTTTTCGCCAGGTTCGCCAACCACCCTCGATTGAACTGTAACTACAACCAAAATCGGAACAAATCAAATACAGTAATTTCAAACATTAAAAATAAAATATGTATTTTCATATAGGTTTCATATAGGAAGTGACACACAGTGCACATATTTTAAAATCGTTGGCGGTCCGTCCGAAGTCCTTAAGATCGCGTATTTTTAAATAATGCACGATTTGACTAATAAAATTGTGTAAATAGTGATACGCACTGTTCAGGTTTTTCTGCCGTTTTTAATTTGTAATACCTCCAGCAACAAAGGATAAATCCGAGGAAACGTCACCTTTATGAAAGAAACAAACATACTTCTACCATTAGACCACCACGCTATACGCACTTAAAAACAAAGAAATTTGATTTACTTTCTGATATTCCTGAGAAGAAGAATGTCTTTATCGGACTTAATAAAGTAGCTTACTTACCCTATTTTATTATATTTTTATTTAGACTATATTGAGTAATGCGATGTAACAATCTAATAGTAAAATATATCAATTCTTAACAATTTGTAATACCTCCAGCAAACAAAGGATAAATCCGAGGAAACGTCACCTTTATGAAATCAACAAACATACTTTAAAAAAATATGGATCAAACCGGGAAAACCAGAAAAAGAACCGAAAACAGAACAACTACCATTAGACCACCACGCTATACGCACTTAAAAACAAAGAAATTTGATTTACATTCTGATATTCCTGAGAAGAAGAATGTCTTTATCGGACTTAATAAAGTAGCTTACTTACCCTATTTTATTATATTTTTATTTAGACTATATTGAGTAATGCGATGTAACAATCTAATAGTAAAATATATCAATTCTTAACAACGGTACACATAAAAAATATATCAGAATTGTTTGTGACTAAGTGCTAGATCGCACTAGGATTGACAACTGCAGCAATGCCATAGCGGCGCACCTGCCTGGTAAGACGCTATTGCTAGTCTAGATTGCGCCACCCTAGACAGGTGTTTTTTAATAACATGCTAATATTTAAGCAGGTTATTCTTGGGTCCATTTTTAAAGAAAAGAACTTCATATGAACATATGTCCTAAGGGTCTTAACTTTTGAGCTACAGGGTGCTAAAATTTTAAGGTAAAAAATTAAAACATAAATAACATATTTACGAAACTACTCTAGATATTTTTGTGAAACTTGGTATACAGCTTCTATGCATCAAATATGCATTCTCTACAATTTATTTTTTATTCTTGCCAGTGGCGTTGGTACGGGATTTGCACTGAATCATTTTAAAGAGGAAAGTGATATGCCCCTGCTTTTTCTTAAAATAAAAAATATTTTGAAATCCTCTTTCTTTTGAGCAAATCTGGTCTCTTGACTTTTTTTTTCGTTTTACGTACGGTTCTCGAAAAAAATTAAATTAAATTAATTCACTTGCAAGTTGTTATGAAATTGGGTATTATCAAGGATTAAAAACGTATCTAGTAGGTAAGAAGTACATTTTGTTTTGTAAACATAAACAGTTTTGACAGTTGTTTTAAGTTATTAAAATCAACAATATTATTAAAAAAACATGGTTCATTTTACGAATTCTGAGTTTCCACGTATGCATTATATGTATGGGCTTGCTGATGATAACGCACTGGAAACCAGGAGGTTGTATGAAGACCGCTATCCAAATAGAAATGTTCCGGATACACGAACATTTTCAAACATTCATAGAAGATTGTGCGAAAAGGAACGCGATCCAAAACTTTCACAATAATCATTTTTGGGCGGAAGAAAAATGTGGGTTTTCTTGGAATGCCGTTACCAGGAGCACTTTTCTGTTAGCGTGTGGTCTGGAATATGCGGTGATTATTTAAATGGACTATATTTTATTCATGAGATGCTGAATGGGCACAATTACCGACAGTTTCTCCTTGCCAGCTTTGATGCAAGATGTTCCCAATTCAGTTAAGAAATCGACTGTGGTTTATGCACGACGGAACACCAGCACACTTCAGTGTTCTGGAGCGCGAATATTTAAACCAAGGGTGTGAATTAAACGACCATTATTATAAATACTTTGAGCAATAAAATTAATATTTTGCGCATTAAATATGATGGATCTCCCAATAAATAAAATCGAAATGACGAAGTATGTTATAATATAAAATTAGGCAAAATATATTAATTTTTTAAACATTGAAATAGTTCCTTTTAAGCATTACTACTACTACTACTACTACTACATTACTTGCGCTCTAAGATATAGAAAATATAACAATATTTTTTAAAAATATATTTTACATATTACTAGGATAGACCGCGATAACGTTGCAATGCCACTCAAACAAAGAAAGTATTTGTGTTGTTGGGTCACTACCAAAAAAAGCAACACCCTGTAGATTTTTTGAAAATGTATTATGCTAATTTCGTAGATATTGGTCACCCTATACTGTGAGCCAAATTTAAATAGATTATCTCTAGAAATGTACACGGTTGATAAAAAGTAAATAAGAAATATTAAAACTTTGACACCCCGTATCTTGGAAACGAAGAACTTTTGACAGATTTTTATATGTACTTTTTGTCTTAAAAATACTTGAGGAATTGTCCTAACATCTATGAGTATTAAAAGCGAGCGAAAACGCTAGAAAGGATCGGATAGTGCTTATTTTAACATTTTTAATGCGCGTATATTAATTTCAGGGCTAAAATATTTTAACAGTCGTTCAGAAATTTTAGTAGAGAACAAATTGCAAACATTTAGGGAAGTTTAATTAAATTATTGTAAATATTCTAATCCATACGTAAGTTTACTTGAATTTATGACATTTTTATTTTTACTGAGAATTTTTTTAAATGTAGTCTCATAATATAATTTAATAATTTAATTATACAGACCAATTATATTTAAACATAATAGCGCTTATTTTTATTCAGCAGCACAATAATTTTTAGATCGAAATTAATTTTGCAGAAAGCAATTTCTTTAATTAATTTATTGCCGCCTCCTCTTTTTAATTGTTTTATTTTTTATTAACTGGATTTATATTCAACATAATGAAAGCAGCAAATACTATTTATATTTAAAATAATGATCATTTAAATTGAAGTGTGAATACATCATCATTTAAATTGAACCAAAAATACAATAATCCCGGACCACAGGCATGTCCACCTAGGTCCCCCGTCCTCAATAGTTTAGATTATTTTTTATGGGGTCATCTTAAAAGATTGGTTTACAGCACAACAATTCCTACCGAAGAGCAGTTAATAAATCGCATCCTAGTTTACAAAGAGTACGTGAGCCCATGAGAAAAAGAGCAGTAGCATGCATATTTGCAGGAGGTGGACATTTTTAACATCTGATTTAATTTATTTCTTTGTGCGTTCTGGGTAATTTTCTATTAGCAAAAATGTCTCAAAATGGGCCCAAGAATAATCTCCTTAAGTATTAGCATGTTATTAAGAAATACCCCGTATAAATCTTTTAAATTCAGAATCAAGTACAGTGTATTAAATTATTAATTATTTACAGTGCCTAAAAATGTATTCATGCTATTTCTCTAATGTATAAACAAACACTGGCACCGTATCCAGGTCTATGTTTGGGGAATTAATTTTGCACGCGTCGATGATAACAGATCGTGTTTGATGCCTCTGCGCATGAATTATCAAGCTTTATTACCTGGTATCTCGCTGAATTAATTGCGATACAATTTGCCTGTTATCAATCGTGCTAATTTCTCTCTCCAATCCAGATATGATAATAATTGGGTGATCTGAATGCTTTTGACCCGATAAAGGCAGGCTTAGATATCTAGTGTACCGAGTCCGCTTTGATATGTGAGCAATTCCACTTGGAACATATTAGATAACTATTGGATCTTATGGCGGAGACCTTAGTAATTGCTTTATAACTGTAGAGACAGGTCAATGTAACCTAAAATAAATTTTTGATCTAATAGAAATACGAGTTGCTAAATAAAGTATGCACCGAAATGTATTATCGGTTCTTTTAATCTTCACTTTAAAAATACTAATGTATTACAAAGAGTTGCACTTTTCATAATTTTGCCTGAATTCAGTGTGATATAATATTTTGGTATTTTAAGCCAAAAATGCATAGCTCCCCAAAATATCCTAGATAAATTAGTTACTTTTTGGTAAATAATCAAACTTTCGAAATGTGCCAAAACAAATTTGTAACATTTTCTCCAGAATCAAAAATTAAATAATAAAAATATATTCTATAGAATTTTTTAAACGAACTATTGCACTGGAAAAAAAATAAAAAGTTTTAATAAATATTTGTCTGATTTTTATTTCACTCAAGTAATTATATTATATATTTTATATAATTATATTATATATAAGATATATACAAATATTGTTTATACTAAATCAACTTATTGAGGTTTTTTTATATATTTGTTTGGTTCACTGAGCCGTTGAATCAAACAAAAAATATTATTCTGAAATAAAATTTTGTTTTTCTACTGTAATTATATTAAATATTTATTTAAAGGAACCAATTTTTTATTTAAATATTTATTTTTCTTAAACAAACCGTTATTTAGGAAATGTTGGTTATTATTTGCTGCAAATATGTTTTTGTTTGGAAGCAATTATATTTGTTTTAAACAAACAAAAAATGTTTTTTTGTCATTTGTAGAAGCCAATATGTCGCCATTTTTACATGTATATTTTAAATAGTGCAAGAGCACTTTTAGAAAAACTAAAATAAAATTGTCCAGGCCATGCAGAATTTTTATTTCTCACACAAACAAACAATAAATTTAAATTTATAAAGATTATTAGGCATATATTTGGTTAAAAATTTATATATTTGTAGCAAACAATTCTTTATAGGTTACTATTTATACGAAACAAAACTTTATTTGGGTTGAATAACAAATTCATTTGATTAACATACATCAATTTAAATAAACGAAATACGTTTAAACAAATTATTGACATTTTTTAAATAAATATTTGTTTCGCTTTTAAATAAATACTTTCCAGTAAATTCCATTTTTGTTTAAATCAAATGGTTTGTTTTTTTCAGTGTGTATACCAAAACTGTTATTCCTTAGCAGATCGTTACCGTTTTACTTTCTGTATAAACCTTTATTAGGCCTTGCCAATTCCTGTCTTTCTTAATATGTGCTTTTATTTCCAATTATCATTTTAAATAAGTAAATAAAACCTCAACATCATTATACTTAAATAAATTAAGACTCAAAATGTATCATTTGAATAATAAAAACAAAGCGTATTACCATATACATTAGTAATAAAATGTAGAATACCCATAGGTCCATAGTTTTAGTAAGTTAATACGAATTATATCCATCCAGGATCAAGTCAATATTATACGAATTTCTCATGGTGTAAAATAAATAATAAGCTATTTTTCAGTATAAATTATGATTTAAAATGTATCATTTCAATAATACAAACCAACATACTACCTTAATATCAGTAATAAAATGTAGAATACTCATAGGTCCATGGTTTTAGTAAGTATATGATTTATATCCATCCAGGATCAAGCCAACATTATCCGAATTTTTCATGATGTAAAATAAATAATGAGCTATTTTTCAATATCTTTTAAAAATTGTAAAATCTAGTATTTTTCCAGTCAAAAACAACAGAAACCCTAAGAGAATTGTTCACAATAACACTGGAAAATGACAGGAAAGGGCGAAGTAAAATCCCTTAATAATATTTGTTATGCTCTACATAGCCGTAGAAAGCCGAGAGAGCAATATTTCCGGATATTTCGGCCCACGCAGATCGGTAGCGCTAGCTCTTTCATATTCTCAGAAGTTCGGCATTTTTCGGTGTCCGTGTAAACATCAAGGAAAAGCAATATGGACGCGTCCGGAATTCTTCGAGTATTATTAATCCATTTTTACAGGGTCTAGATTCCGGATTCCGAAATAAAAATTTTAATGTACAATAATAAAACTTAAAAAGTGAAAAAAGTAGTTCGATTGGAGATTTTATCTAGAACATATTAAATTACAAATCGTGATTTGAAAATTTAAATTTTGTGGCACGTATGGTATTTCTATTTTCATTACGGTGTAGCGTAACAAGTGAATTTAAGTTTTGATCATTAGGAAATTCGAAAATTCTAAAGGATATTTCGTACCGTACCGGCTGACCCATATTCAGTTAGCGACTGTTGACGTGCCTAAATGCCAAGGCCGAAAACAAAACTTATTGTCTATAATATTTAATAAACACTTTCATCACAACGAGATATATTCATTTCATACTAACGGAAATATTTTACGAGTCCTGGCATCATTTTTATAACAAATGATTAACGGTGTCTTCAGATGCCACCAAAGCCTTCTGACTAAATAGAAAGTACAATGTCTAATGTTTGGAACACCAATCACACGAATATATCTTCATTGTATTATCTGCGGATTTTAACGAATAGCATTGTATAGATTGGAGATCAATATTGAGTCGTATTTGTAATACCCACGCTGGTTGGTGTTCAAGGTAAACAGAAACACAAAAACCTAAATATCTAAACAGAACAGCCTAGAAATTATCGAAGTATTTTGCCTCCACAAAATCACACATAAGAGTAGATAGGGTCCTTGATATCCCAAGTAGATTGACATCGTTGGTATAGTATATTCAAAAACTAGATACATATTAGGAAAACAAAACCACTAGGGATCCCGTGAACATTGCAATAAGGCGACCGCCAATAAGACATGTTCTATTGTAATGTTCACGGGATTACTGGTGGTTTTGTTTTTCTAATATGCATCTTGATTTTAAATGTGTTATATAACTTGGTGAGAAATTGGTATTGGCCACTAAAAATTATTCTTTAAAGTATAAACTATGCTAACACGTAAATCTGATGGTAGCTGGAACAATATGCCTACTACGTCTAACTACCTAAATAAAAGCACAACTTTGTAGTAAAAAATGGTGGTTGCTGTGACAATTAAACGACAACTATAAAGTAGGCTTTACTAAAAGGTTTGATTAAAAGAACACTCCACTACACAACAACTTTTTATAGAAATTTAGTAGTAACATTATAAAGTAACAGATCGAGTATCAGATAGATCGTAGACACTTCCATATATTACTTTTTGTTAAGTACATTCAACTTTGAAGGACTCAAGGGAACTTTATCTTTCGTTCACTCTAGTGATGAGGTTTTGTGAAAATATAATTTTTTGCCAAAAGTGACTTATTATAAAGAGTAATTTTTTCGCAAAAAGCACTATGTTGGGGCGCGTTGATATTTTTCTTTCCAAATTCTATACTTTCACAATAAGTTTTCATTCGTTTGGATCTTAGAATATTGCGAAGTAGTAGTTAATAAATATTCGTATATTATTATTACTAGAAAAGTAAGTAATCAAGCAGACTTCCGAATTTTATCAATTTACTTCACTTTTTATAAAAAAGAAGAGGGAGACATATAATAACAATCAGAGTTGAAAGAGAAAGAAAACTAAACAGTATAACAGAAGCGTCCCTTGGTTAGTATTACTACATACTTTGGGTTTAATAACATTCCCAAATTATTACCGAAACGAAATAATATCCGTTCCAATAACGTAGGAGTAAGTCGAAGTTATCCTAAAATCATTCTCCATTTTGGAAACAACGTGGTGCCGAAAAGATGACGGTACCCAACACTAGTAATTGCAACTTAAAGTTTTTTTATTTAGATCCGGATACTTAACAGTGACTAAAAATGCTAAATGGGATGTGACTATAAGTTTCTACTGGTTCTACTTTCGAAATTAATTTTAGTGTATCCCAAACAATATTTTTCTTGAACGTTATAAAGAAGACAATTCGATGATTGGGCAAATTAACTTTTGCAGATAGTTGACGTTATTTATGGCAAAAAGCAACCAAATTCTTCAGCACTGTATAAAAAATATACATGAAAACTGCTTAAAAACAGGAATATCAATACCGAACAATATAACGTAATTTAAACTAGGTATGTTAACAATGTGTTTTATACCTTACAACAATAAATTTTATGAATACATTTTTTTTGTTTAAAGCAAAACATTTGGGTACCTTTTTGCCTGAGGTATAAATAAACGCAATGAGATGTGCATTTAAGCTTGCTTCCATCGATAATGGAGAAATATAATATCGTAATTTACAAGCGTTATCCTGAAAATACTCTTTTACACTGTATATAAAACTTAATAGTAGTAAGTTAGTATCCCAACAGTTTTCGTAAAGTTTGCTCGAAACACTGGACCACTTAAGCAATAGCGGTATGAAGCATTAGGCAAACTTCAGATTCCTTATATACCATAAGCCTGAACATAATACCTGATTTTCCTTTGTGGAACTATTTATATGAAAACAAAGCTTTCATGACATGATTAATAACAACAATTTAATACTCGAAAAAGTTAGTGAGAAATTCAAAACTTTACATAATGTAAGTTTAAAACTCTATAGGCACTGTAAACTTGGGCAAGTTTCTTCTATAGTGATGCACTTGATGTTTGTTTTTCTTTCTATAGCACTATAAAATAGCAAATATATTTTTTATAGTATGTACAATTAATTTATTAAACTGCCCTCTAGTTTTATATTTCTGATTATGGTGCTTCAGCCAGGGACGAACATATTTTATATTATTTTATGTTGGGCTTATTTCATTTTTCAATCAATTGTTAAAAAAATTAAATTCAAAAAATTGAAAAAAGAGAATATGAATGATACTAGGTAGTTACAGTTGAGTTTTTCTTACTCAATCCCCCCCCAATATTTCCGGACTGGGCTTCAGCTTTAAAAACTATTCCCAATCTTTGATATTCAATAACTGCCTAAAAGTCCCGTACAAATAAATACGAGATTTTCCGCTTCTGTATTATATTTTAGACATATTTGTAGTACCAACAGGCTATTAACCTAGCTTCATCTGTTTCTTCTTTTGAAATATTGCCGATGGTATTTTTCCCACTTGAAGGAAGATATAGTGTCCAATTTTAATCGGTTTAAGTAATCGATTGCCATTGTTCATAGTCTCTTACACCCGTATTCACTAAAGAGAGACAGTTGTATGCTTAAAATGACAGAAGCAATAATTGAACAAATAACTTTTCTACATGTCACAATTGCAAAATGACAGTGACATAAGCAAAACATAACTGGTGAACTAACAGAATTAGTTGCCGTGGCAATTACATCTGGTCCAATTCTTAAAACTTTTTAGTGAATACGGGGTTAATGTTTTGATAAACTATCACCTATCATGACCCCCGGTTTAACCCAAAGTTAATGTCATATTATAAAATATAAAACAATAAAAGATAAATATGCAAAACATTTTGCTCTAAGTTGAGGTCTATTTATACGTATCGGTGATATCTTCACTATCATCATGATTCGAAGTAACACTGACGGTAAAAGACGTCACTGTTCCCAACCAGTATAAACGTGTTCATTTAAATTATAGGCATCGATATTTTTTTCACAGACACTGCTATCATTACGGAACCGTTAAATCGTTTGGATTGCACAGCCTCTAAAGTTGGTCAAAAAGTCATTTTAAAACCATATTTCAAAAATAATTAAAGTTAGGTTCATAGTATGTTACGGTTACTGCATATTTTCCACGTGTCTATGTGAAAAATATCACTTAGTGTGTTTCATCTTTTGTATCAGAAATTCAGAATTAAATTTTACTTGGTTAATATCCAGGGGCTGATCACTTGCTAAAAAACGTACAAGGATTTGGGGTTACGGTTGCGATTTCGAATGCTATTTCGAGATTTCAGTATCGATTTCGCGATTTCAACGATTTTAGGATTTCGAAGGCAATTTCGGGATTTCGGAAACAATTTCGGGGCATGAGTATTTTTAATTTGTGAAGATATAATCTGTATTATTCTATTTTCCTTATTAAGATACACAAGATTGACTTAAAAATTAAGGATCATATGGGGACGACCAGTAACATATTGGTAAAAATCCAATATCAGCAAAAAAATGGCGACTTAGTGAAATGTTAAAAAAATTACTTATCTAATTTCCTCCAATTTTGCACAAAATTCAAGATGGCGAAACAAAATGGCGGTTTAATGAAATTATTAGAAAATCACCCTGAAAAACTGCCTATTAGAGTGATTTCAAATTTTGTGCAAGGATTAAGCAGAGATGAAATGGTAGAACTGCTATATGTTGAATGAATTCAAGATTGCGGACCAAAATATCGTGAATAAAATTACCCTCCCTGGTTTTTACAGATCTTCACGTTTTAGGTTCCCTAGATGCCAAAAAATATATTTTCTCAATTCCCTCGGACTGTCTATCTGTCTGTTATTTCGAGACATCTAACAAAGAACACTCGATTTACAAAACATTTTGGTAAAAATCCAATATAGAGTAACAAAAGGTGAAGAAAAGTGAAGTGTTAAAAAGTTTTACTAAAAAACTGCTTATTGTAGTATTACGTAGGAATGAACTGATAGAATTTTAGTACGAATACAAGGTGGTTTGGCGGCCTAGCAAAGTATTTTACTAAAAACTAATTATCCAATTTACCTCAAATTTTACACAAACATCATGTGTTACATAGGAATTAACTGGTAACATTTTAAGATGGCAAAACAAAATGGCGGCCTAATAAAATATTTTAAAACTCATACTTCCAGAACATTTGTAATTGGTGGAGATGCAGTTCACCTTCAGCTTTATAGAAAATATGTAGCTCTACGTCCTTCGAACACACCTGATAGTCGTTTATTTGTGAACTAGAAACATGGAAAATGCACAATACAATGTGTGGGGATTAATATATTTGGGAAGATGCCTTCCAATATTGCCGGATACCTAGGATTTCCAAATCCAGAAATGTACACGGGTCACAGTTTTCGCCAGAATGTTAGCTGATTCAGGAGAAAATATAACTAATATCGAGAGGCATGGCGGATGTAAATCCACTACCGTGGCAGAAAACTATTTGGAAGACTCAATAGAGAATAAAAAACAAATTGCAAATAAATTTTTTACCAAAAAGTAAGTTGAAGCAAAGGTGTTTCATTTCCAATAACAAGAAGTACAACTTATAATAAACAGTGTTTAGAATTGACATTTACTCTAAATGTAAACAATCCCACAAACTGTACGTTCAATATAAACGTTATAACCAACGATAAATAATTGTTTAATAAAATAATCATTTACAAGTTTTTGTTATTTTTATTTCTAAATAAATGTAACATGTATGTGCGTTTTGTAACTATATTATTTAAACTTAAAATTATGTTGCAAAATACCCAAAAAGTTCCTTTCAGTGTGATTATATTGTGTGTAAACTGCTGCGAATAAATTCTGAAATTCCTATTGTATACTGCTCTGATTTTTCTGTTTTTATTTCTGAGAGCTATGTACACAAAAATAAAAAATGATGTTGATGTTTTAAATATTTAAATAAGTTTGTGGGGAGTCTTTTACCAGTCTACAAGTACAAAGAGCCTATCACTGAACCGAAACTTGTTTTTCAGATATATATATATAATAATCTAAATTGAAATTTCTTGGTTTTAGGTCAGCTTGTGTTGAAATAAATTAGCTCACATTGTCTTTTTGAACATTTTTCTTAACGTTTCGACCTTTCTTTTAGGCCTTTTTCAAAAGTCTTAAACGTAGCTGAATTTTAATATGTTCTTGGGTTGTGATTGTAAATTGTTAGTGAGATATGTAAAAGTGAAATCGTTAAATATATTGGAAATTTTATTTTTAAAACTGAGCTACGTTTAAGACTTTTGAAAAAGGCCTAAAAAAAGGTCGAAACGTTAAGAAAAATGTTCAAAAAGACAATGTGAGCTAATTTATTTCAACACAAACTGACCTAAAACCAAGAAATTTCAATTTAGAAATATATTATAATATTAGGAGGTCAAAGAGGATATACCAAAACTATATATATATATATATATATATATATATATATATATATATATATATATATATATATATATATATATATATATATATATATATATATATATATATATATATATATATATATATATATATCAATTTGTTTCTTAAACCCGGTATATATTAATTGGACTTCTTTCTTGGGTATAGGTTTATTTGCAAAATCATATATATATATATATATATATATATATATATATATATATATATATATATATATATATATATAAGTAGAAGTGCTGTTATTTTATATTAAGTTTTAACAATAATCATCTTCAATAATGTTCACTAAGTTGTCGAAACGTGTGTTCTTAAAGAATTTTTAATCGGGTTCCAAGATACAAGACCAAGTAAAAATGACATATTTTATTCAACTTAAATTATGTTTGGCTTATTTAACTCTTCACTACGATTACTTTCGGAATTGTATCTTTTGATGCTGCCTATACTGTTATAAAAAATTATTGTAACTATACATTTTAAGGAGTCGATATAAAAATTTCTGCTAACAAAAGCTTATCGAAATAGCAAATGTTATAATGATATAAGCAATGCTATTGTTGTTATTTTTTACAATATGTAGCTACATATAAGTGACTTGTTTGTGACTCTTAAGAATATTATCATTAACTTCTTATCAAGCAAATTGATACGAGTTTTGCCAAGTTTGAAACTAATACTGATTTGTCTATCGAATTAGAGAACCAAGTATGAATATGAACTAAAATTGATCCGATTGACCATATGTTATTTTGCTTTGATTGATATCTCCAAATTAAACCGAAGGTAAATTGAAATCTAAAAGACAAAGAATTATTTTTACTGCAAATTTTTTCTAGAGGCATAAATAGTATAAATTATATGGTCTACCAATGCACGCATATTCTCTGCAAGAAAAATGTATAATATGCCAAATAGGTATTTCACGAATTTAGAAGGACGAGAAGCCAAGTAAAATGTTTTTTGACCTTCGCAACGTTGGTGAAGCGTGCAAAATTGATACTTTTCCAGTTTCTTAAGAAAACGAAATGAAAACATGTAGATATAAATCGATAAAACACAAACACGGTGGGAATATCTTATGGGAAATTGTCGATCTGAATGAAATTCTTATAAAATAAATAAGAGTGCACCCACATGAGACTGGATTTTATTATTGCACTTCATCTGAAGGTTACTTAAAATGTATATATTCCCGCTTGTATAAATAGCTGTTAAACTGAATGATATCAAAAGTCAGAATGACCAGTTCATAAAATTCGAAATAAAGTAATGGAATGAAATATTAGTATATTGCCATTTAATGAACTATGGAGAGGATAATCTATAATAAACTATGAAAAAAAAAAAACAAATAGACAGTTTAATAAAATCTAGTCCAAAAATATCGTAAATATTCTAAAAAAATATTATAATAGCATACCTTTGATGTAACAAATAAGACATACGAAACGAATACCTACACTTAAAACGTAAAAGCTGATTTTCTATCCTGAAATATTTGTTAGAGCAAATCCGATTTTTATGAGGAATTATTTTACATTTTTGGCCGTCCCTTTATGCAAAATGTATACGCTCTGATACGAAATCTAGTTCCATCCATATCAGAAAACGTCGACTAAAAGATGGCACTCTATTTTTCAACTATACTATGGGCTATGCATTGGTATCGAATTTTATGATTTATTTATGTTTGAATCAAAAATAGAATTGAAAATAATAGCAAATATTAAAACAGGTTCACTTTTAATGTTAAAAAAGTATTGATATACCCATTCTAATTTGAATATATTTTTCATTACTTTTCTGTCAACCCAATATACTTGTACATGTTACCCTAAAAAAAACGAAGGTCTACCTATAAGGGGATGCTTCAAGCTACTAGAACTACCTTGTTATTTACTTATTTTCTTAATGTTTCGGATATAGTTTTCTTTCTAGTAATCGCGACTATAATTATTTCCGATTTTCCCTAGTTCAGAATTTGTTTAAACATTGTTTTGTAATAAACCCAGATAAATTTAAAAATTTACCATTTACCTACCGATAACAAAATAATATTTATTTGAAATTAAATTTCAAGACGCAAAATAAGATTTTATTTATTGAGGTACCCTTCCCTCACACAAATGATCTCACATGAGATCTAGAACAACAATCTGGAAGTTACAATGTCATTTAGTCTTTTACGATTTATTTATTGACTATAAATCTCGCCATCTCTCCAGGGCTATCGTTTCAAAAATATTTTATGACTCTCCCAAGATTTCCGCAGGCAGTGAACAAACTTAATGACACATAGTTAGGTTTCATGTTAAATGAATTATTGAAAAAGAGGCTCGATTTATTTATTATCTCATAAAACAGAATTTTGAAAAATAAAACACTTAAACCTACAAAAAAAACTGAGTTTTATTTAGAATAGCAGCTTTTTAGTTGATCTTCTGCCAGTTATGGACAGCAAATATCAACTTCATTGTGTATTTTTTTACAATATACATATTTTAAATTTCAAATCCAATTTGCACAAAATTCTTGCACACATAAAGAATTTTATCACAAAACTGTACAAGTTTCCTAAAAATGTTAAGTTAATGTCAGTATTTTTTATTTCTGTTTTTGGTAGTTGCACCGTATGTCATTTTGTTTGCGATTGCAAAATGAATTTTATTCGAAAAGCTAACATATGTTAATTTATCTTTCAAAATGGCTCATCACATCAAAAAATTCAAGAGGAAACTTAGGTGTAGTTTAAATTTACAATTTACAAAATAAGATTAATTTAAAAAATATCGGTAAATATCCTTTATCCGGAACTTCCCTCGTTATAAATACTTCCTTTTGCGAGGAATAGTGAAGTATAACCCAATTTAGTTCAGTATAAGGTTATTTAGTAACACATGTATACTGTCTTCTCAAACATTTTTATTGAGGGCCATTTGGTCCCATCATATTGGATTCCTATCAATACTTTACCAGTTCTACCTATGCCACACTTGACTTTTGGGCATAATTTACAATAAATTCAATAAGTAGGTTTTCCATTGACACACATCGCCATTTTGTTACGTCGCGTCATGTTCAATTCGTATCAGTATATACCTGCATTTCTAAACATTTTATTTGGTCGCCATTTTGTTTCGCCATCTTGAATTTGTACAACAACTTTACCAGTTTATCTCTATATCACATTTACACAAAATTTGAAATTAGTGGTAGTAGAAAGTAGTTTTTTCAGGCTGAAATTATTAGGCCGCCATTTTGTTTTTCTATCTTATTGATACCACAATGTTACCAGTTCATTCATATATAACACTTGATTTTTGTGCAAAATTTGAAGTTAATTGGATAATTAGCTTTTTAGTAAATATTTTTTAACGCTTCACTAGACCGCTATTTTTTTTCTCCGGCATATCGGATTCTTGCCAAAATATTACTAGGTCTTGCCCATATGACCAATCAATCTGATAAGTATTTTTTAAGCTACGCCGCGAACTGACAAACAGACAAACTAACCGATAGACGGACCGACGGAATTGATAAAACAATTTTTTTCGCATCTAGGGTCGCTAAAACCTGAGGATATGTAAAACCTAACAGGGTGATTTTTATCACGATTACAAACATTTTAGTTGGCCGCTGTTCTGTTCCGCCATCTTAAATCAGTACCACAGTTTTGCTAGTTCTTCTCTATACCACAATCATTTATGGCACACTATTTGAAATGAGTCCATTAAATAGTTTTTTCGGACTGAATTTTAAATATTTTATCAAGCCGTCATTTTGATCCACATCTTCGATTCATACCAAAATTTTATCAGTTGATTCTTACATACTACCTGATTTTCGTGTAAAATTTGAGGTTACATGGATAAGCAGATTTTTAGTAATATTTTTTTTACATTTCACTAGGCCGCCATTTTGCTTTCCCATATTGGATTTTTACCAAAATGTTACCAATCATCCCCATATAACATATAGCTATGCCGCGAACAGACAGACAGACCGACGGATTTGAGAAATCATGTTTTTCGGCATCTAGGGAGCCTGAAAGATCTGAAAAAATTTTCGGAGGGTGATTTTTTTACGATTAGAATACGAGGGAAGTAAACCCCAATAGCGTATATTTTCGTTTAAAATATTCCAGTATATGATGCAAACCTTTTAGGGAAGTAGAAACCAATGTTTGATTTATTACAATGGCTTTTGATGCCTACTAGTTAATATACAGCAAAAAATGACAAATGGCTGCCACCGCCAAACCAATAAATTGGTTGAAATCGCGAGACGAAAGCAGGCCCATAAACCCATATATTAAATATTAATTCTGTTAATATAAAAATGGAATGTCAATATGGGTATGCTAAGAAACCAATGAACTTGTTAGCTTTAACAGAGTTTGGGTTCGAGAACCAATTGTTATGTACACATATATTTTTCGGAATACGGTTAAAGTAATTTGGCGTAGACCTTTTATTTAGTTATATCATTTATTAATTTTCGTTTTCGGGAATCCGAAAACTGGTTTTTGATAATTATTGTAGAAACTTAAAATGAATGAACAGGCAGGCATTGAGTGCTGTACAAAAAGTTAAAAACAGCGTCTTTTTCCAGTAAAACTGGAAAATAATCTTCTACAGGACATAAAGCAATCTGATCTGATCTTATTTATAAGCGAATTTCCTATTAAACCAATCTTTTACAAAATGTGGTTGAGTTACTCTAAATTAGGTTTTAAAACAATGATTTTTTACTGCCTACCCTGTCTCAAAAAGCACTACACGCCAATGTTTATATGGCGTTTTTTAAAGTGTTTCTAGCTCTAAAATTTGCCAATAAGTTTTCTAAACTTATTTATGACTCATCCTGTATGTGACATCCGTACCTCGCCGTGTAAAAAATTGGAATTTGAAAACATGATTTTCAGCCTGTTAATATTTTGCAGTTGTCATTCAGAATGTATTATTCGAGGTATTATTTAAATTTCAAAAAGCGTGAATAGAAAATCAGTATTTACCAAAAAGAGTTCAGAGTTCGACAAATCTGATTAATCTATGTGACTAACTCGGTGACTAACAGACTGTGCCCAAATAATTTGTTTTCGGGCAAACAACCTATGAAAAATGATAAAAAGAAAATGTTAATAAGAAATTTTCAAAATTTGTCTGATGTACTAAATATATAAAAAATCAGCAAATTTCCTTTACCCGGAACTTCCTTCGCTACGAATTTGTCCTATTAGGAATGGTAAAGTATGGCCCAATTTAAATCCACACATAGTCGTTTAGTAACACATACATACCTTTTCAAATATTTTATTTCTTTGTTATATTATATCGGATTTGTACCAATAGTTTCTACCTATCACACACTTGATTTTTGGGCACAATTTCAAATAAATTCAATAAATAGTTTTTACACTGATTTTTTAAAGACCTTATTTGGCCGCCATTTTGATTCATCATCTGGATTTCGTACTACAAATTTACCATTTTACCTCTATATCACACTTAATGCTTGCACAAAACTTGAAATTAATCCAATAAGTAGTTTTTCAGGCTGATTTTTTATTAGGATGCCATTTTTGTTAGCTATCTTGGATTCGTACCCAAATGTTACCCGTTCATTCCTGTAAAACACTTGATTTTTGCCCAAAATTTGAGGTAAATTGGATAATTATTATAATTTTAAGTAATAATTTTTGACCAAAATTTGAAGTCAATTGGGTAAGTACTACTTACCCGATTGACTGACTACGCCGCGAACTGGCCGACAGATGACGGAATTACAAAATATATTTTTGGCATCTCGGAACGCTAAAACGTTATGATATTTAAAACCTGCAAGCGAATTTTTTTTAAAGATTTCATTAGGCGGGCATTTTGTTTGGATATTGGATTTTTATCAAAATGTTACCACATCATTACCATGTGATTTTTGACCAAAATTTGAAGTCAATTAGGTAAGTAGTTCTTAACCTATGCAGCGAACATAGAGACAGATAGATCGACGGAATCGAGAAAACATGTTTTTCGTGAGCTTGAAACGTGAAGATTGGAAAAAATCTCGAACGGTAATTTTTTTCAATATTACAATACTTCCGTTTTAAGAGGGAAATAAAACTAGGTTCGCAGAGATTTTTAATGAAGTGTCAATTTCTACATATCCGTGAAGTATAAATGTCCACACAGTTCCGTGAAAAATGCCATATAAACATTCCGTACAGACATATACAACCGGAACCAAATACTCGGTTTTCATAGGATGGAATATTAGTCCCGATGTAACATTGGGTCGTATTGTTTTATTACAGATACACTTTTTTAGGGATAAACCACAAGTGGAATTATGGTTTACAAATGAGTGGAATTATCGTATAGAAACTAGAATTATAGTGTACACATTTTCAGAAGTGGTTTACCCCTGGCTTTTTATGTCAACCCAAAAAAATATATAGGTTTTGACAGAAAAAAATTGGTAAATTGGCGTTTAGGCTCGTAACAAATGTTATCCCGGGGAGCGGTGAATACAGGTCAGGTATAAATAGTCGACCTAAATCTCTCCAAGCTCATACAGTGTTCCGATTTCGTTAAGTAAAGATTTCTGAAGAAGCCTAGAGCTATCGAAGGCGAAACATCGGAAAGTGATTCAATTTTAACAAGAGCTAATGCCAAGAACTGATATTTTGATTGACGTCACCAATGTTACCTGAATGAAAATGCAGAAGTAACACCTTTGTTACCGAGAACGCACAAGGCAGAATAGCTTTCAAGATAATCAACAGTTTAAAATCAAATTAATTTAAAAATGGAGTTCTTATTTGCTGATTAAATGTTTGGGATGGGGGTAGGTAGTAATCTTGCAGCCAACAAGGAACGATTAATTATGTTATTACGGTTGTGCAGGTCTGTTTTTATTTTAAATTATAGACACCGATATGCTTTTTCACTGACACGGACACATCGTTACGAAACTGAACGGACACGTCACTGATTATATATATATATATATATATATATATATATATATATATATATATATATATATATATATATATAAATCGACCTTTACAATCAAAGCCAAAATATTTAGCAGGGACGTCTCGAAAGGTGTTTAATGAAGTTACGAAGACAAACATATTTATTATATTATTTTAAAGCCCGTTACTCACTATTCGTTCATTCGTCTATTCGTTGATTCGTCCACATAGTGTTCGTCCGTGCGACTCGCTAAGCGGCTTTTCGGAGAATAAACAAATAAGCTTTGACTTCGGCGAACCATTAGTCCGCATCAAATCTTTGGTTTTTTGGGTGATTGTCAAACACTGAGATGCATGAAATCCAAACGAATTAAATAAAAATTGATGAATAATGTAGATGAAATATTCGTCCATACATACGAATTGACGAATCGAACCGAATAGTGAGTAGCGGGCTTTAGACCCCACTATTTCAAGAACTTCTTATCTTTATAATGATATGTTACATCTACACATCTAGAAAGTAACTGTATCTTTTATTAGGCCTATCGCAAACAGTTCTACGGTTTCTAATACTAACAATTACGAATTTTTTTTACTGGATAAGCGCTGGGACCGTTATATTTTATTTATTACAATTGGATGTCAGGTGCGATTTAGTACATTTATCTTTAAGGAAGTCTGATTTCGCACAATGTCGCAATCTAATCGAATCTAATATAATGGGCTGTCAGTTGCGATAATTTCTTCGAGCTCTAATTTCAATGTAGAGTAATATTCGATTTGTTACAGATAATTGAGATTGCAGATGATATGAATTAGTTATTTCTGATTCGACATCTCATGCAACGCAATAAATATACATTTAGTGTTTTAAATCGACGAGGAATAATAATTAGTTTATTGATTTTAGCGCTTCGATATATTTTAACTTACAGAGAAAGGAAGGGCTTATGGCGATCGTTTTATCAGATGACCCTATTAACTTATTCCCCAAAATATATCATACTTGTTTTCTGGAGAAGAAGCAATACTGCCTACATTTTACATGCATTTTAATTCATAAATTACTTACTAAATTACAAATCGTATAAGGTATAAAACCGGTCATCATCATCAAATAACCTTTTAAATCTTGCTAATTGCAATTTGTAATTCCTCAATATAAAGCCGAACAGTGTGTCAAAATTAAGTTGCTTCCAAAAGGCTCAATAATATTCGTATCCTTTTCTAATATAATAAATAGACAGCCTTTAAGAATCTGGAGAACAGCTAGAAACAATTTATAAAATGTCGTAGATTCTAAACGTTTTAAAGCTGAAATAGTGTTTGATTGCTTTTAAAATATTCTACCTATGATATAAACTATTACAAACCCTTATTAATTCAAATATTTGCAAAATAGGTTCTACCAAAAACAAAACTATATTCAGGGCTAAATAAATATTACCAGTATTAACAACGGAGCTAAGTAGACAGCATGGCAATTATTTGATTTCATCCTGATCCGTTGGCGAAGAAATCAATTTTACATAAACTTTTTCAAAATTTAGAGTGGCACTACTACTTGGTAGTAAAAAATATCTAAACACTATCGCACTAAATACTGCGTCTTTAAAGATCTTTGTAGTTACAAAACATTAAATGGAACATTTCCATACACGAGGTCTTCCAACGCTATGAATTTTAATCTACACCCATAAACTAGAATAAGAAGCAAACAAGTCATTGTCTTAGTTATATTTAGACCTTTTTTGTACCAAATAAGAGATTTTTTTAGGAATAAAAAATAATCTAACTTGCAGTTTTTTAAGTTTTTGTGCATTTTAAATCTAATTTCCTGCAGACATTCAATCGCCCTGGTTTTAAAACTTTTTCCCTGTAACATACCTTTTCCCAGAATCATAATTCACGGGGTAATTGACAGCCTTTTAGAAGTTTTTCTTTCTTTTGTTCCTGTCAATAAATAGATTAAATAAATGACTAGCATTTCGACGAACTTTTTTTATCTCAAACCTGTTACCTTTATTCCAGTCGAAAGACTAACGTTTTCTACTAAATTATGACTTCTCGGGAAATAAATAAGGTTGTTTCTTCCTAAGGAAGAAAAAGATACATTTTTATATTTACAATACCATTAAAAAAGTGTGCCCTGATTCTTTACATATTTTTCCTTGGTAGCTATTAGATGAATATCTGTATAGATTTCCAAAATATTTTATTTTTTCTTTAACTTACTTAAATCTAAATTACCGACCACAAAATCTCACCAAATTAATGAGACACCCACACGCTGTCTGCTTGATATGAAATAATTAATAATATATTCTGATTTTGTTGTATAAAACAACTGACGTCATTATAACATTACCATGGTTTATATAATACTGCTTTTTGTCTACATTAGAAGAGCACTTTATTACACTGTTACGACTTGTGCAAGAAATCCGAAAAATCCACTACAGCTCATCAGCACAACATCGTTTTTGCATTACGTTTTCGAGGACTAAGCGGACCAACGACAAAACTCGTTTATCTCGGAGTTTTCATAAAAGTATTATCGTTTCAGTTTCAGATAGGGGCAATAACTATGATATACTACAAAAAGCAAAAAAGATTTATGACTGCCACTACGCACAAGCAGCTTTAGAACTTTAAAGAATGCTTTATTTTTTTTATTTGTATAGCTATTATAGATCATTTTTTTTTAAATATTTGTTTCTGTACATATGATTATTCCTATTATTTCATACAAGGACGAACTTCGTAAACTGCATGTGTAGGTTCATTATATTACTTTCTTAGACAAAAAATACAAGTACAGTTAGGTTCAGTGACATTTTTTGTACTGGGATAAAAAAAAAACAGAAAAGCTAATCGGTTTGTTCTCGCTATCTGAAGAACAGATGGTGGCACATTCAGGAAAAGGGCCGGCTCAGTCGCATTTTTAATTTTTGAGAAAACACGTTTTGAAGTACATAAGTTCTCAGGTAATTTAGCATGAGGAGCTTGAATTAAGTTAAATAATAAATGATAGAAAAAAACGAGCTCATCAGTCCAGACTAAGCCGTTTCTTTTTTTTTTCAGAAATATGAATGGTGTAAATTAATTTACACTTAAACTTCGAGAGATGATTTATTTAATTAAAAATAAGAAAACAAATTATATGAACAATGCGAATAAAGGTACTAAATACATTTTAGATCTATAGGGTGTTATTTTTTCTGGGTTGCGACCTCTTTAACACTCTCCTGTTCTGTAACTTTTTGATCTAGATTTTTACAATATTTTGAACCGATAGGAAGTTGTTTTAACAAAGTGTCCATTCATACATATCTAATTTGATAAATTAACCATCTTTCCTCCCATCCATCCTGATATGAGACGTATCGTAGAAAAATAGCACAATAGGATATTTGCATAAAATTTATTTTAAAAAAAAAACAACCTTGTCAATTAATTATTTTCGCACAAAAAAGTATTTTCGGCGTAATTGTAATTTAAAATTCAACCGAAGTCCTTTAAATATGATGTTACATCTAAACTTTTTGAAATTGCCTGAGACATCTCGAAGCACGTTTCTCGCGTCGGCGTCAGAATAATAATAAAAATAATAACCCATACTACCGTTCCCGTATGCTTGTGACATTGTTTCATAATTTTATTGTTTGTGAGTTTGTGTTTGACGTCGTCTTTAGTAAAATCGTTTTCTAATTTTGTCTTAAACGGCGCATGGATGACATAGGATTTACAAAAGCCCAATCGGATAATCTACCACATGTATATGTGGTAGGCCTTTTTTTTTTAGAATAGCAGAAACGCGAAGCGTTGAAGCCAAAAGGTAAGACCATAATCATTCATAATTTATTGAAGAAACTGCCCCACATTTTTTTTTAATTAAACAATTTTCTTCTATTTGCAAATGAATAGCATTTTTGACCATTTGTTAAACACAGGGCGTTCTATTAGTGAAAGAAAGTACACAATTATATTATTGAAAATTTAAAGGGCTGTGCACACGTGCAAAAGTAATGAAACAAAAAGGCTTGTATAACGTGTATAATATCTATATATTATACACGTTATACAGACCTTTTTGTTTCATTAATTATATTATTTCTGACATTCCCCAAAACTGTCTCTGGTGACTGGGCTAAACACAGAGATAACAAATCTTATGAGCCCATATAGTTGGTTGGTAATAACTTAAAAGAAAATGAATAAACTAATTTAGTTTATAAGAATTATTTATATAAAGGTATTACAAAATAAATATATGCATATATAAACTGTGTTATCTCTATGAAGTGCAATTCTATTCGAGAAAAGTTCGGGGTAAAGGCGAATTTACAGATTTTTTTGACTAGTAATCTAAATAGTGTTATTTAATATTTATATTAAGCTTTGTTAACATTACCATTTAGAATTAATATTTAAACTCTCTCTAACATAAAGATTAAGAATAATACCAATTTTTAAGCCTTCACCTAGTATAACCTACTTACCCCCTATGAAAGTCTTATACGAGGGTATAATTGAATAACAAGCCAAACTTACCTGAAAAAAAAAAGAAATAATATAAATAAAATTACCTTACGTAAAATCCGACGAAATAAAAACAAAGATATTGCCAAGCATTACTGTCAAGTAGCGGAGTTCAACGACCCAACCTGTTCCTATTAAGAAACATCAAAACCAGTGAGTGCCCAAAAGATCACAGTCATAACAAACAGGTTTTGTGAGATGCAGTTGCATTTCAGGATTTAAGAGGTCCTTTCTCTGTCGCTGAAAATATGCGGTTGAAAAAAAAATAAAAAGAAAAGAAATATTAATGGATTAGAAAAAATTGATATAAAGAGTACTTTTTTTTAAGGGATGCAAAGTTTCAGATTCCAAAGAACACATATAATTAATAGTACTGATTTCATACAAATACTTTGCACCTATACGTAAAAGATGTTAGTGCAATGGGTTGGTTTGTCTTTTAAGTTAGTTGAATTTTATCGATATATTATCAACAGTAATATCCCGATAGCAGTCTTATCAAAAATACCCCAGGTTTTTCCGCTGTTTGAATAACGCAAATGTTCATACATTCATTTAAATACTGGATGCCAAACTTTAAAATTTCGCACTAAGTCGGATTTTTTCTGTACCTCTCATATGTAAAACATCTAAGGCCGACAGCATAGGTATGTACGAGAGGTAGGCCGATATCCAACAGTGGAAGAAAAGGGCTGAAGATGACACAAATTTGAAATTAATTAAAATGCGCTTTAAAAGACAACTACACATGACCAAAAATGTATGTTACATCCTTGAAAGGGGGAAGTATTGTAATCGTAAATAAATCACCCTCGGAGATTTTTACTTCGATCTGCCTTTTTGTTCACTTAGCTGAAAAACTATTTACCCGATTTACTTGAGATTTTGGTCAAAAATTAAGAGTCATTCACATTTTGAGAAAAAATTAGGTGTGATATAGAAATCAATCGGTACAATTTTGATAAGAATTCAAGATTGCGGCAGAAAATGGGGGCCAAATAAAATTTAGTGGAAAAATAACCCCCGAGATTTTAAATCCCATGAAATAAAAAGAGATATTGCCAAACATTACTGCTACATTAAGTAGTGCAGTTCAGCGACCTAACCTGTTCCTATTAAAAACATCAAAACCAGTCAGTGCCCAAAAGATCACATTCATAATAAACAGGTTTTGTGAAATGCAGTCGCATTTCAGGATTTAAGAGGTCGTTTCTCTGCCGCTGAAAATTCGCGGTTTAAATTAAAAAGACGGATTATAACAATTTTATATAAAAAGACTTTTTTTAAGGATTTAAAAGAACAAATAGTTAATAGTACTGCTTTTAATTATGCAGATACTTTGCAGCTATACGTAAAAGGTGTTAGTGCAATGGGTTGGTTTGTCTTTTAAGTTAGTTGAATTATCAATTTATTATCAACTATATTATCCGAATAGCAGTCTTATCAAACATACCGCAGGTTGTCACCCAAAAAGCATTTCCAAAAAATTCTCAACACATAATTTTCGTTTATCATTGGAGGAAACTTATTGAATATCTTTTTTTTGAAAATCACGTTTTTCAGAGGTAATTTGAGGTATTTGATTAAATTATTGAGAAAACCGAAAGAGGTATTTATTGAACAATTTTCTGAATTATTATTAATAAATTACTATTATCATTTTGAGGTCTTTTTGGTTACAATGCGTGTTTTCGTTGCTGGATAAAATGAAAATCATCATGAACAGACTCTCTTTTAAAACTGATAATTTAAAGTTTATAAATAGAACAAAATAAATCACAATATTTATTTTCCCCTATTTATAAACATGGATTCGGTGGACTGCCTATGAATTGCACTTAAAAGGAAAGGGAATAGTTCTCTCTTATGTGGCGAACTACGAAAAAATACATATATTTAAAGAGGGTACAACCGACATGGCAGCCACGATGTGACCCAACGATCAACAAAAGGGATCGGGAGTTCTAGTTCATGGCTCTTGGTGTGAAAGGGAGTTTTGACCCACTGACCGCTACTAATCTGAAGGAAGGGATTGGCTAGCCCCACGTTGTCAAGACTCTTCCACGTACCAACTCATGATGACCTACCATACCTTATTGCATATGTGGAGGCCGTATTTGCTTTCCACGGCCCATGACGGTTTATACAGTTTATTGGCACAAATCCAGGAGAGTAGCAATACAGTCTCCAAACAGACCGACTCAATAATAGAAGCAACTACGGTGAAACGTATGAACCATCATGGGTCAGTGTGTGGGGGCTGCTAAATATCGGCAGCTTATGGCCTATGTATATTAAGGAGCCTTAACAGATATCAGAAGGCCAGGCAAATTGGAAGATGCGAGTTTAAGACTGTTGTTAAAACTAATGCCTAGAAACACAACCTTTAAATCTAATGAACTTCCCGTATTTTTATCATCGATTTATAACTGTTAATCGTCTTACTTAAAAAGTAGCATACAATTCTGAAGCTATCAAAAAATTACATGTTAGGGGTTTTCAGTTTTTTATTGGTCGTGTTTTAGTGAGATGATAGGTTTTGAGGAAAAAGTAGTAATAATTTAACAACAGGCCACCAGCCTTTGGACGATATCAACGTCGTCGTCGATTTCTCGAGTGTAATCAAAATATTCAATAAGTATCACCTGCCTTTTGGTTTCGAGGGTTGTTAACCTTTAGGACAAAACTGATGTCATTGACGTTCAACCAGTCTATCGTTTGTCTTGCATAATGAATGACATCAAGCTAGATCTGGTCAGAAAATTATTTCGTCATTTGGGTAACGGGCTATTATGAAACATCGAAGTTTTGTTAAATATTGGGCATACATTAGTTTGGACCAGGACAGGTACGAACACATTTTTTTTATTTAGTATAAACATTCAAGGGTATTATTCAATATTTTTAACTATCTAGATACCAAAATATGCTCATAATATTGCGTTCAGCGCAGGAAAAGAAATTTGTAGAATTAGCCAATAACCTAGATACTTCAACACCAATACTTTCCATACCCACACACTAATGTGTAACTTTGATTTACGTGTCAAGATCTCATCCTTTGACGAGTATAGTACACATAATAGCTAGCGGGCTTGCGATTTTAATAGCGAACATCAAATTACGCTCTTCAGCATAGTTCATTTCACATCGTAAAAAAAAGATTGCCGAGACAACTGCATGCAGTAAACTGATTTTTATATTGAAAGTCTTGTTCCACTTTTACTCTATTGCCTGCGGTGATTGAATCGGAACTAATAATTCAAACAATTTTTATTAATTGACTTGATTATTATACGATAAGGTAAAAAGATGTCCCAAACTTACAGGAGGGACACAAAAATGAAAAATCCATTGTTGAATAAATCGAAAATTCAGAAAAAATAAGATAAAGAAAAAATATTTTTTCATTAGAGGAATTGAAGCGATATTTGAGACTCTAAAAGGATTGCCCAATTAAAATTGAAATATCCTTCATATATAAGTGAAATATATGTTATTATACAGAGAGACTCGGAAAAGTGTGATATTATTGAAAAAAAGTCCTTTATAATTTACACAAATTTTAACATGCTATAATTCAAACGGCCTGACTAATAAAAAATAGCTTGAACATACATCAGAAAAATGTATTTCCTTTACATAGGGTACTCTAGGTGATCTTTTTCTTTTTAATAAATCTATCGCATTTATCGAAGGAACTGCCTTCTACTTTGATTTCAACAACTTAAACGTGTGTCTCAATCTTCTTCCCTAACACGTGTATATATTTTTTCAAAATTTGTAATTAGTAACTAAAAATAGTAACATACATTAATTATAAGAAATAAAAATCATGAATATATTGTTATCCTATTTTAGTGTCGATTTTGACAGGTAGAACTAAATAATTAAATAAAAGAAAGCCTTCCGGAATGCAGTGATCAACCCTGAAATAATTATTTATATTATTTGGTTTGAGAATAATTTTATTGCCTATAAATTGTACACTTATCATGAGCGTTTAAAACATGACATTTTTGTGCAACAGACATAGAACAGAAAATTTTTTTTCGTGATTTGCTAAGATACTGCTGAAATGATACGGATTTGATCGATATGCGATTTTAGATGCCATTTGTAAAGTAATGAAAATATATTTCGCCGTAATTACCTACAAAACGGTGTGGCTTTTAAAGCTCCTAACCCTACAAATAATATTCAAAAATTCAATACAATTATGTCGGATGCAATGAAATATATAAGTTTTGACTTAAAAAAAAAGTTGTTTTTCGACCGTAAACAGTATTTCAATAATATGGGGAAATAATGTATATCAAGTTTCTCCTCGATGGCAACAAATGGAATGTATGGTCGACAGAAAATGGAAGGGAATAAGAGGAGGAATTTCGGCAGGGAAATTTCATCTGCCTTCGTTTCTGTTAATGCGTCGCTCGATGAACGTTTGGGAGAGACCCGTCAAAGTTCGATATTGTTTCGTAGGGGGAAAGTTTCGGGTCTCGGGCGCCATGAATAGATTTGCGGTCTTAAAGATGAATTTCGCGGTGGGAAATTAATTTTCATGATTTAGTTTGTTACACGATTCATGGTTGGGTGTCCTTTCTATATTCAGATTCATTACGGTTTATGCTATTAGTAAACAAGTTTTGTTAAAATCCAAGCTCTAAAACCCACAATAATGTATAAAATTGTTAATAACATTTTGTTTTTCAAAAACACAGTCTTCCTTTTTGAATCAAAAAAGTTATACTAGATGGTACACGACACGGCATCGACATGTCTAGAGTATAGTCTAGTATTCCCGGCACAAGGTTTATAACAGTCTTTATATAATGTCAATTTATGCGTTTATTACAGAAATATATTTTAAAGCATTCGTCAAACATATTGAGATGTTTTATACTTCTTGGCCATTCCATAGCGCCCCATTTGATAGTCGACAAGTTAGTCTTGCTTCACGTTCATATTTAAGATATCATTTCGTTTCAGTAACTGCTAAATAAATTTCATCATACGAAAACATTGAAAACTGTATTTCAGCAGTCATGGATGAAGAGACGTTAAAAAACGTTAAAAAAATCTCTTAAACAGTAAATAATTTTTAACAGTTTCTTTGCTAATTAGCATATTTACTTTAGGAACGAGTAGCCATTTTTTTCAAAAATGTATTTTAAATCGTTCATCAAACATATTGAGGCTGTTATATCTTTCGGGTATTCGATAGCTCTCCATTTATTAGCCGTGTGTCAGATTGACAAAGGTCTATAGAAAGGAAGTTAAGCGTAGCACGCTCTTGTTCCCTCCGATCGAGGTGTCTCATGAAAGCTATAAGCCAAGTCAAATTAAACTTTTGGATTCCATTAATTTGCAAAAAGCTGGGAATGCATTTATATTATTTGGGCATCCTTAATAAAAGTAATATCAGTTTGCGACTGTTTCTGAGGTGCGAGCCAAAAAACCGCGAAATTTTGTAACTTTTCAGTTTTTGACATATAACATCTACAGAAACTCTCACTGTTACCAAAATTAAAGAGCATTAAATTATCTCATTTGGGAAGCTCAAAGTGAAATACTTTTTACGATTTAATGGAAGGCACGGCCCTTTTTTTGGTCTAATCTGATCCGGCTAATATAGATTAGCAACGGATCTCATGACTACACTTTAACAAATATGACTTGCAATTTGTCATTACTGCTAATGATGGCGTAAATAAACTCCATTATAGTAAGAGGCAATACATCGATGTTATCAATGTCAGTGCAGCACAGTTAATTATTTGCTTTACGACATAGCGTAAGATAAGCATAGCACGGTATATTATCACCGTTGAAAAGTAGACTTTGAGTTATGTTTTTTTTTGTTATAAAAAACATTTTGACATTAAACGACAGATCTCGATTTTGAAAACTGTCTTGAACATTCTTATGATTATTCCATTCAAAATTTTAGTCAGAATATATTTATATCTTGTAATTCGTCGATTTGGTTTCCCACAAATTGAGGTTTTGTCGTGTAATAATTCGATTTAATGTCCGTATTTGCAATTCTTGGGATTCCAAGATTGATCCATGAAAATTTATTAATTAGTTTGAAATCAACCTACGATTTGAACAATATTTTTCTTAAATCTATATATCGAAGTATTGATATGTTTTTGAATGACAGTATTTTAAAAGGCGTATGAATAGTCATACACTTGAAAAATTCCACTACATATAGACAGTCGTAACACTGGAACCTGTAGTGGAAAACAGATCAAAATACAAGAGTTCTAACCACACTACACCACAACTTGTTACGTTCTGGACGCGCGTTTGGTTAACCAAGTTAGCATCATCAGCATAATTATAATAAGATGATATAAACTGTTTATATCATCTGCTGATGATGCTAACTTGGTTAGCGAAACGCGCGTCCAGAACTTAAAAAGTTGTGGTGGAGTGTGGTTAAAACTCTTGTATTTTGATCTACATATAGACAGTTTACTGGGTGACCTTTAAGGAGAGTTAGTTCCATTCTATTTAAATTATAATATAAAATCTCTTTTCTTTTTTGTCATAAATGCCATATAATAGTGAAGCTATTTTACAGAAAAGATACCGGAGGACCTTGTAAAGAATTATACCCTCGGAATTTGACAAATTTGAAATATGTATTTAAAAGATTATCTTTTCTTAATAATTTCAACATACAAACTTATGGATGAACTACTTTTTTGAAGTTAGAATCATAAAAGCTAAGTTTTTGGAAGATTGCACTTAACTTTTTTTTGAAGTATCACTAAAAACATATTTTTCACAAAATATAACTCATGAAATACGTAAAATATTGATTATTGAACCGCTTGACACATAATTTAACTGAGTGACAAATAAATGGAAAATTCATGTGTTGGGGATGCCATGTTGCCAAGTTTATTTTATTTATTAAATTATTCAAGAAAATTCCGTTTTTCTTCATCAAAAATATGGGTGAATTTTGTCGGCCTGATCACGAATTCGAAGTTAATTTTTTTCGGTCACGTCTAGTTTTTGAGTTATTCATCCTCAAAGATCTTAATATTTTGTATGAAACTACTATGAACAATAATTATAATAAGACGTAAAAAAAACTGTCTTTTTGTTTTTCTTGCCTTATTATATTAAAAATTTGGGAACATTAAAAAAACTGCCGTACTTGATATTTTTTGGATAAGTTAATTTTCATGTTATCTTGATCATAAAAAATCATCACTTTTGTTGCAATATATTCCAAGTTCTCGAGCCCACTTCGGCCCTCTTGCGGAAGCCGCCAGTTGTCAGTTTTCAGGACGAATACAAAAAGATTCCCAGTTGGTTCGTGGATGCGATTTGGGAAGTTCGACTGTGTGTACGCCCGCTAGTCTCGTAACCAACAAAAATATGAGTACGTGGGGTGAAAAAACGGTTTTGGCATAAACTAAAAATTACAAAAATATGCCTGTAATATGGGATCCAAAAAATAAAGACCATTACAACAAATGGATATTTTTTTGAATTTTAAGACGAGTAAAATTTTTGTAATAGCCACTAATAGTTGAAACTTCAAAGCTGCATATAACGAAGATCTACTTCTTTCTTTATAAATTGCATGGCGCCACCACCGTCGAGAACGTTTATCTTCAAGCAATGCGTCTATTAAAATAAATACAGCAGCCGCAATCATTCCTTTTGGTATCGACATTGCGATGCATGCTCTCTGCGAACACTGCGGATCGAGAGGTTCGCGAGAAGCAAGAACGTGTATACATTCACGACGATCTCGATACAGCAACGTTGCAGTTACAGTTGCAGTTCGTCAATGAGTACCCTGTTTTACAGTTAAGGCTGCTGCTACTAATAGGAAGTATTGATTAAGTTTACTTAATTAACTGCCTAAATCAAAAGTAATTTGCACTAAATAACTATTTTCTACGAACGTGCGAAAAGTGAGGACTTTCCGCACTCATATGACGGGTGGAAGTTTCACTTTTCCGCAGTAGTACTGAAAGTATTTTCTGAAGAAGCTGAAAACAATAATACATAAACTATCATATATCGCCACATACTTAGATTTTGTTTGCTGATGAACATCACCGTAACTAGACTGAAGAGATCCAATTTAACACATTTAATAAAACGTTGATGAGAAATACCCAAGAAATCCAAAAATTATGAACTCATCGAATATTTACAAGGCGTTTCTACTTGTAGCGTTGCTATGAAAATAAGTATATGTTGTTTAGCTGTTTGTCAGTATAGACGTCAAAGTGAAAATACAAAAGTTATTTGACTTTTAGCAAAGTTTTGAGTGAAAATGGAGATTGAAGAGGAAATTGGACAGAATATGATTGATGGAATACCGGGAGACATTATCAAAGAAGCCAAAAATATAAACGTCGAACTGTTACCAGAAAAATCGAAATACCGTTATGCCAAATTGGAAATATTTAGTAAATGGTGTACAAAAAATAAGTAATTTCAAGACAGAAGGGAGGCAATTCTAGTATACATTTCAAAAACTTACCAACCATCCACGTTGGTCGCGATACTCAATGTTAAAATATATGTTAAAAACCATCCATCACTGTCGCCATACTCAATGTTAAAATATATGCTAAAACTAAAACATAATTTTCATATAAGCAAATATTTATCATTAAAAAGAAAGTTGGTTTTTCACCCAAAAAAATAGAATTCATTTTTCACCCGAAAAAAATCTAAAACTCTAGAATGAAACGATCTAGAGCAATTTGTGAATGCTGCTTCAGATGATATACACCTTTTGACAGAAGTTGTTACAATAATTGGGGTGGCAGGTGCCTGCCGCCGCGCCGCCGTGAAGAACCAACTTATTTGATCCTAGTTGGCATTAAAGACGAGGAATACCTGATGGAAATTACAATTCCTGATAATAAACTCCATCAACGCAGAAGCTATGTAGCAAACGAGGAACGAAATTTAAACTGACAAGTTCCGAACTCCACATTAGGTATTGCTTTAGACCGTCTTTAGCCACACTGCTATTAGATTGTGGAGTAGACGAATTTTAAGCGCCTTAGTGAATGGAAGTTTTTAAAAGTTGCTCAGAGTTATGTGGATGAGATTTACAAATCGGAAAACACAAACGCACGTCTGGTCCAACAAAATCAGGCTGCCACTTCCAAATAACAGCAACAAGCAAAAATTGACTTCCAAAACCAGGCTACCTCTTCCAAATCACAGCAACCAACAACAATTGACCTTCAAGCACTTCATGTTGAATATATATAAGGCATAAATAATTCTGAAATGGCAAGAAATCTATTAGTTAAAAATCAATTAACTTTAGTCATAAATCTAACGAATGCAAGTACCTGTTATTTTACCATTAATATTGTTAATTACAAATGAAAATAGAATTTGGGATTGTATTTTCAATTCGACGTCTATACTGAAATAAATTATTTAAAATAACTACCAAAAGTCGTTATTTTCCGCACGCCGCGCTTCTAGAAAAAGGATTGTACCACGGCAGTCGCGTAAGAAAATGTGTCACTTTCTATACTGTTTAAGTAAATAGATATTTCACTGGATACGGAATTTTGATACACTAAAATGTTTAATTAACATGGAGCAGAAAATTAAAGAAAATGGGCAACCTATGCACATTCATAATAAAATAAATTATCTGAAGGAAAGTAGTTAGTTTTTTGTTATGTATCTTCATGACGCTATAACCCTTTCTTCAAAATTGTATCGGGTGACGGAATAGGTAGTATAAATCAAATTCGGAAAAAGAATTTTCTCGAAGATGCCGGATGCAAGGAGTTCTGGAAAATGACTTTTCCGAGTATGGTGACATTGACAATTTTTAGTAAAATAGAGTTTCCAGTGGAGAAACGATTATCTAAATATAACAACACGGCCACAATTGACGTATATGTAAGCCTGACTTATATAATACCAGCCAGTTATTAAAACTACATAGCACACGTACAATTTCCAAGTCCCCGATACCTCTCACAATATGCACATTGGCGCTTTAAACAAAAGTCCGAACATGGACATTATTAGAACGAACTTATCAGAGACAGGCGTTGTTGTTGGCAGTGTCGTTTCTATTTTGTGGGGTTGATGACAACGCAAACCGACATAACGCGATTGTCCTCCTAAATTGATAAACTGTCACGTTATTGTGCGGAACCAAGTGCGAAAGACACTTTGTGCGCTGTAAAGCTTATTGAATTATACTATCTGCCCTAACTGCCGTTCCATGAGACCGATTGTGCCTGGCTGAGCTGGCAAATTACTCAAACGGAATTTCAGACATAATAATTTTATATTTATCAGGATTAATGAATCCGATAGGAATAAGGATAATGCTACAAACGCTTAATTTTAACCAAATATAAGGAACGCTAACAGCCCTGTTTAAAAATATCTAAAATTAATTTGTTAAGCGCCTGCGCAATTCCAGCAACTGACCTATCTGTATTTGGTGTATTATATAAATATTTAAAAATACTATATTAATATATAAGTTAATTAGCTGCGATGAAGTAACTTTTTGCTATATAGATGAAGTTTGCCAACAAACCGTATTTGGTATCTGATGTAGTTACCAGTTGTGCATATTTTAAAAATATTTTTGCATATACGGTATGCGCCAAAAGAGTAGGGCAGCACAAAGTTATATTTTTAATGGAACACCCTGTAAATTAAATGTTAATTCTACGTGTAATTCTAAAACTCGTTTGTTAAATTTACTTAATAGTTTTTGTGAAAATGACATTCGTATTTGTTAACAGGAAGAAAAAGGTTTAAGGAAAATAAAACTTTTTTTAAGGACATGGAGAATTTGTATTTATCTTTATTTCGTTTTAAGGCTTTTTTATGTTCTTAATTTGCTGTTTTCGTTAGAAGGTTTATCAAATATAAACGAGATAAAATTTAAGTGACTTATTATACGTCCAATGGGAAGTTTCCATGAAAATTTAAATATTAAGGCAGCAGATGACAAGATCTTGTTTCTAACTTAAATCGCATCATCTTATTGACATAACATCATACCTCTTTGGTATCCTTAACACACCACAGCAAACTTTATACGGACTAAACAACTAATCGAATCACAACTATTTGAAAAAAAAATGAAGTAGTAGAACACCATATTCTCCATAAATTAAGGTCATTAAACTATACTGTTTCAAACTGAAGAGTATAAATCACATTTGCAAAACTTGTTATACAGTGTACTTTATTTACGCCAAGGCGAAAAAGTCTTCTTTTTTGGACTTTATTAGCTGGCGTATAGTATAGTATTCTGTCAATCTTGTTTTCAGTAGATATTGTAGATAAAAACATATTTTGCAATTAGTTAATATTTTTTTTGAATTTTTAAAAATGCCGCTTGGAACACCCGTACAAACAACTGTAATACTGTTTTAAAAAAATATTGTTAAATGAGGGTTAAAAAAAATAATGGAAACTTATTTTTTTTCTTGAATAGAAAGTTTGATCATGTTAAAGCAAAAAATTTTAAAATTCGTGTCCCTAATCACTTTGTAATATTTTATTGTCTGTTATTAAAAGAGCTTTTGTGGGCTACACACTGTATATATATAGAACACAACCTTTCGAAAATTATTAGTTCGATCGCCATTTAATTTCCGCCGCTATATCGAGTTTCTCTACGGTGCATTCCAAAGGTTCAGCCAAAGACAAAACGAAAAGGGAGTTAATTGTATCTTAGGAAGATGAAGGATGACAAGGGTGCAGACTTCATTCTGTTTAAAGGTCTGGAATGTCTCTTGGGAATTGGAGAGATAACTGAGTAATGCAACGTTGGGAATTTTGTATGATAATTCATGTAATCTAGATTAACATAGTCTTGATAAATATTATGTAATTGAAAAATTGTGTACTTCGGGAATACATTATCCGACGATCTATTTATTTAAGTTACGGCGCTACAAAGTAAATTAAATAATAAAACAGCACAACGGTTAAGTTTTAGTTAGAATTTATTGGACAAAATTTCTCCTAAATACTGAAAAAGACTAGGTTTTTGTTATGAATAGAAAACCACTGTATTTATTTACAACAACATTCGAGAACAAGAAATTCTAGCAGGATCGTATCCAAAAGTTAAAATTAGGGATTATTGTTTAAATTTTGAAATCAAATACATATTAGAGTAAAGGAGATTTTTTATGCGCTTGCGCATACCGGACTATTGTAATGCTAAACATTACTTATCTATGTAGATAAGTAATGTTTAAGAAATCTGACAGCTAAACGTGAAAAACAGATAAATGAAAATTCATCACTCGAGTTGGTCACTTAATTAACATGTTCAAATTATTTTATTTAAATATTTCGGTAGTTGTACAAATGATGATGTCATGTTGTCCACCTCAGGTTTACTTAGGGAATGCCTAAAATAGTTCCATTCTGCAACTCGCCAATAGCTATTATACTTGCATCACAAATGTAAAGACAAACAACAATATTGTTTCTATAACATTTCTACCTCAGATGTGTCAAATCAAAAATAATCTTACACTCGTTATAAACAATTTCAATAAACTTTGTGTGCTCTGCCATAGAAAATAAAGCTGAAGTAACGGTCAAATAACCAACTATTCTTTTCGATCGAGCGGGTAACCACTGCGTCATGTCACCATGTCGTGTTTTTCTTTTTTTCGAAATTAGAATGCGTCATTATATATGTGGGAGCGGCTCAAAAATCAAAAAATGTTGCTTTGGCACGATGATGTGTTGGAAAAATTTGAAACATTGATGTCCATAAATGGGGGAATGTATATCCCTTGTATATAACAGTTTAATTGGTTGCGCCATACGGCGCAACTGTTTGGATGAAGAAAAAAAAATTTTTTTTTGGCGCCTCCGGCGCCACCCTTTCGCCTCCAGAATGTCAGGCCGCGATCTCTTGTTCGACTTCTCTCGTTACTTTTTACGCACCCCGTATAATATTTGTTTATTCTAGAAAAAAATTGAAACTTTACTTTTCACTTTAAATTCATATTATCAGTATTTTTTCGCGTTCGCACCAAAACACTTTAAATAGCAAAAACTAAATTTCTTCATTTTCATTTATACACACCCCGTATAATATACTCCAATCTTACCAATACGCAAATTAAAACTATATCTAGATTATGCCACATGCCAAATTACAATGATTCTTGACGCACCCTGTATTTTTATTCATTTTTTTTGCGCTTGCAACCTATGATTTTTTATTCGTCTTTTACACATACTTTTTATTCTTCCCGGACAATATGTGTAATTATTCAATCGTTTTTTCTTTTCATTATTAAATTTTTGCACACCCTGTATAATACATCTAAATTAAATTTTTACGTGTCACTTAAAAAAAATTTTCACCTTCAAAGATTGCCTGCAACGCATTTTTTTACATATTATAAAGTCTGCGATATTTTATTCACCTATTTACATTAATTTTTATACACCCTCTACATTATGTAAAAATTTTAAAAATAAGTATTACCCATACGTGAGTTAAAAATGTAAAATGGCGCCTGCGGCGCCATTTTTTTCCTCTAGTGTTTGTATATGTTTTATTCACCTTTTTTTACAATAATTTTTATACACCCTGTATATATTTGAAAAGTTGAAAAATAAATCCGAAACGATCTTAAAAAAAAAACAAAAATGGCGCCTGCGCCGCCATTTGTTTTTTTTACATAGCATAAAACTCTGACGTTTTATCCACATTTTTTAATTAATTTTTACACACCCGATATAGTAATAAAGATAAACATTATCCATTGTACATTACAACATGTTAAAAAAATTTAAATATACTGGTGCCTGCGGAGCCAATTTTTTCCTCCCCCTAAAATAAATGAGATATTTTATTCACCTTTTTACATTAAATTTCATAATGTAATATTACTTTCTTTCTATAGGCTGTAAAACTTTAAATTTAATCTTAAAAAATAACTTTCCTCCATAAGCACATTTATCATTGGCAAACCTGGTGCTAACCCGGTGCAAATTCACCTAAAGGTAAAGGTCATTCATTTAAATGGCAATGCTAAATTCATACGGGGACGTTTCTCAGTCATTTCCTAAATAATTTTCTAGGAACCCCAATGTACCTCTAAGGGGGGTTTTCGACATGCCTATTCCAAATTTGGCAATTCCGGGAACGTAGAATTAACAGGTTTTGAGATATTGGCCATCATCAGGAAATTTCCACCTATACAACACATAGTAAGAACGCAGCAAAATCGGCGCGCGACACATTTAGGGGTTCCTACGAACGTTCACATTAATTTCCCATCATAAAATGTTTAAAAAAAAAAAAGTTGATTTTTGCCCGAAAAAATTTCGAAAAATCGTTTTTTCGCAGATAATTCGAAAACGGCGCGAATGTAGTGAACGGAGCGACGCGCGCGCCGATACGTCGCGATCGAGGATACAGTGGGCCGTTCGCCAGTTATAGGCCAAAAACTAATTTCTGTTTTCGGCCCGTATCTGCCAAACGAAGCGCGTCAGACTCGATTCGTATTTTTTTTCGAAAAGTACTAATCTGGACTCGAAAAAAAAGCTCAGTCGAATTTTTTCATAAAACCCATGGGAAGCCGGATAAACGTCGGCGAAGGTTTTTCGTTTCGATTCTTCGAGCTTTTCGGCCGTTTCGGGCCTAATCCTTGATCGACCCCAAACTTACGTCTAGGGGGATTTTTCGACGCGCGAAATTCATTTTTCATAGTTTCGAAAGCGTGGGAATAGCAGTTTTCCGACCATCTTCAGATCTGAGAATTTTTACAATTTTTTTAAAATTTTTTCAATCACGCCATAGGGTAAAGTGGGAAAAATAAAAAACTTTTTATTCTCGCATTTTTTCCCGTATCTGTCCAAATAACGAAAACAAATATGCGACGTTGCCAAACGTATTTCGAGAAAAATGTTTATTGCTTTTTTTAAATTAGCAACAACATACTAATTCAAAATTAGCGAGTTTCGAAAATATAAAAACAACAGATTTCGAGATATCGACCATCTTCAGATCCGAGAATTTTTACATGTTTTAAAAATTTTTTCGATCACGCCATAAGGTAAATTGGAAAAAATAAAAAACTTTTTACTCTTGCATTTTTCTTCGTATCCGTTCAAATAACGAAAAAAAAAAATGGCGGACGGGAAGAGAAAATCTGTAAATTTCCTAGGAATTTTTTCGACTTTTTCAATTTCCAAAGTCGCACTGAAAATTTTCGAAAAATTTTTTTTTCGTCATATTCGCGTTCGGGGGAAGAAATGGGTCGAAAATGACTTGCGGATCGTTCGATTCAGAGACCGGTACGGCCCACGCAATAAATCGACCTCTCAACCCGCGAAAAAAAAATGAGCATCGACGGACTATTTTTTTCCGATTCGGCCCGTCCTAGTCGACCGTTCGAAAGTGCGATCGAAAAAACTTGATTTTTTTCAATTTTTAGCTACCCGACGGCGGCCATTTTGAAAAAACATTTTTTCACCGCTCCACTCGCCGAACCCGAAAACCTAAGAGGAGAGTCGCCGCGGGTCGCTCTCGGCCACCGGGAAGCCGTAATCGGAAAAAGAAATTTTCCGATTACGATTTGAACGACCCACAGCCCAAACTCGGCCTCCGTAAATTTTTTCCCGCATTTTACGTGAAATCTAATTTGTCTGTTCTTTACATCCGGGCATTTAAAAAATTTTTTCGAATAGTAGGGTTAAAAATTTTCGAAAATTTTTTTTTGTCGTTTTCGTAATCCGCGCGAAAAATAAGCTGAAAACGACCCCCCGCCGACGGGCTAGCTGTTTTTTCGATTTTTCGGACGTCCGAAATGTCGGAATCGAGCGGGCCGCGTACCGTTTTTTTTTCCGAGCCGCCCGCCGACCCGTCCCCTTTCGTTTCTTCGCCGTTTTCGCGAAATCCAAGATGGTGGCCGATTTTTTTCGTTCCGTCATTTTCGCGATCCTCGAACTCAACTCGGGCGAAAACGACACCGACATGTCGCCCAAACTCGTCAACGAACCGAAAATCTGACGTCGAAAATCGCTGTCAAAATTTGACAGCTGTCAAAAAAATTTTTTTCGAAATCCTTTTTCGAGAGCTTTCCGTTCGACCCATCATCCGTTGGTGAAAATTTCTTAGTTTTCGAGATAGAGCGCCGCCTGTCAACTGTTGACAGTCCGACTGTCAAATTTTTTTTTCGAAAATTTTCTTCAGAACTATACCTATACGACTCCGGGGTCGACTTTGACCATCGACGGCCGCGTCATACCGTAAAAAACGCGCGCCCTTTTGACAGGTGTCAAAGATGGCGCCACCCGTCAAAATTTTTTCCCTCCCTATTCCGCGACCCCTCGTCCCGATGCAGCTCTCGGATCGTTCCCATCGCGTCTCCTAGTCAAAAATACAGAACACCAGTCAAATTTTTGACAGATGAGCTGTCAATTTTTTTTTTCGCCAAAATCTGCCCCCCGACGTTCCTTATCCGACCCCCATAAAGTTTTTCGATTTTACTCGCCGGAACACATCGACAACGTTACGTTTTCGCGAAAATTTAAAATGGCCGCCAAAAAAAATGGCGGCTTTTGGGTCGGATTTTTCCGCATTTTCGTAATCTCCCAAAGGTCCCTCGTAACATCCACCCCACAACCACCCGCCCCTCCCCCCAGTTCTCTTAAGTCCCGTCCGTCGTTAGTATATAGGGTAGGGCTTCGCGAGACCAAGACCAAGACAAGACTTGCCTAATCTTGGTCTTGGTCTTGAAGCATAAAGACGGTCTTGGTCTTGTGAATCAAGACCAAGACAAGACTTAGCTCAATCTTGGTCTTGGCCTTGAAATCTTGGTCTTGGTCTTAAAGTCTTGTTCATAAAAATGTTTTATATTCGTTCTTATTCCGGATTTCAGTAGTTTCATTATTAATTCCTGAAGGATATTCTCAGGTTCTTGCCAGTTAGACTTCCCAAGCAACAGTGGTTTTTACAACACAACAATGCTCTCAAGTTTGCCACCCGCCTTTTCACTTTAGTCACCACCATCAATTTTGTTTTCTCTTATTGTTTTATTACTTTTTTAAATAGTCCCTTACCATTAAGTATTTAGGTTCTTAATGACAAGGCAAGTGTAAATGTCAATTGAAGATGCTATATAAAACGTGATAATCTAATATTGAGAAAAAATATAGTAATGATGATGGACGAAAGATCAAACGTCGGATGGCAAATCTGAAAATACCGTTGTATAGCTGGAAAAAAGTGACAATAAGAATGTGTTTTTAATTTTGGATATCAAACAGCGCCAGAGAAATAAAATATAAATCTTCAATTTTCGGCTTTTTTCGGATGTCCCCTACTACTACACGGATCTTAAAAGCTTTTAAACGGCATATTTTAATTTAATGGTAAGAATCGAGTTTGAAACACCCGGTACGTACCTTTAAGAATTCTTTATTCGGTGTAGATTTTCATATCTCTTAAGATACAAACACTCTCTTTCGCATGAGCTGAAAATACCCCTTTTACCGACTCGCCCCCCCCCACCGATAATTTTTTGGCTTCATTAACAAACATTTTCTGTTCGGTTGCGTTTAGAAAGTAAATACGTATTTCGCAAAGAGATTTTACAAAAAAAGATGTTAACATTGTACTTGCTGAAGTCACCAATCTTGAACACCAACATGGTTTATAAATTTTATTTTATGGTTCAGTTCTTCTAACCGATGCGAGGGTCTCCACCCTGGCGTTGCAGCAGACCTTGTATACCTTTTTTTTGTAGGTATGTAGGAAGTTTTAAAACTGGGGACCAAAAACTTATTTAAAATACATACAATCCACCATCAAATCCTGTTTTAAGCTGATTAATAATTGAGAAAAAATATTGATTTTAATTCTACAGAATAATTGAGTTTAAACTTCATGCAGAATGCATGACATAAGTTTTACATGCCGTAATTCTTCTTGCAATATGCAAAAGCATGCACATTTGCGTCCACTTTAAGATGAAATCATAGGCGTTCGCAATACGTTTTTAAGACTCGTTCAAATTTAAATATTTAAAAATTATAAAGAATAAAATATTCATTATTTGCTTTGATCCAAAAGTCAATAAGTTTGAATAGTTTTAACTGTGAAGATACACTCTGGCCCAAATTAAAGGAGTACATTTTTCAGTCAGCTATATTATTTGGCCTTCTTCACCAATTTGATTCATTTTTGGCGGGATTATAGTCTGACAGCATATTATGTTCTTACTGAAATGCCGAATTTTAGAATAATTATACAGATATAATAATTTGTACTATGAGGTTTTAGCAACTAAGATGTTGAAAAATGTTAAAAATATTTAGCGAATGAACAACTAATTAAAATAAGCCCATATTTATTAAATGGCAATATTTTACAATTTCGTATTTAAGGCAGATAAGGTAATTCTTATTTCTTAATTTGCGACTAAAATTGGAAGTCAATCAAATAAGTAGAGTTTTAACTATGCCTCTAACTAATAGAGAGACAGACAGATCGACGAAACTGAGAAAACATGATTTTTATAAACTCCATAAACATTAGTTATTGCCTCGCTAGCCTGACTGTAAAGAGTGTTCCCCGTGTGTAGAAGTACATTTTGAAACTAAAATATGTATAATCATTCAGTCGTATTATATGCAAATAGTTCATAATAAACATAAAAGCACTTGCTACGCTACTGCCTACCCTTTGAACGTATCAGTCTAAGCTCAGAGGGAGGCGAATGGTACGCGATAGCCAATCATAAAACAATTATCTACCTACTACAATTTCGTTGGGCGCCGCGTTGTAACTTATGCCGAAAAGGGCTTTTTTACATAGAATTTTACTTGTATAAGATATTACAATTTAGAAAAACCAAAATAGTTTGGTAACATTGAATTCCGATGCCTATTTTTTGTCCGCATTCTTTTTGCAGGCCTAGATCCCTTGGCAGATTATGATTATTAGGTGTTTCCCTAAATTGTGCTTGTACTACTTCTCATTAAGTGTTCAGTATTCATTATCGACTGTTGTATCGTGCGTGTTGCTATTTTTTAAAATGTCGAAAAGACCTAATTTAGCTGAAAGTAGTACCAAGAGTAAAGTAAAAAAACCAAATGTAATTAGTTCGGGTAGTACCGTTGATACTCTTGAAAAGGATTTGGTGGACGACGAAGGTGCAGGTTCTTCTGCAGAAACTCAGAAAAAAACTGGCTACTCCAAATATTTTAATTATATTAAAGAGCAAAACGAATTAACAGCCAAATGTAAAATCTGTGAAGAAAAGAAAATAAACAAAATTTTAAAAATGAAGAATTCTAACACATCCGGATTAAAAAGACATCTGTTGGCAGCACATATCAATCAATTTCTAGAAATGTTTGGCAGTGAGATTCCGAAGAACCAAGCAACATTGAAAAGTTTTGTTGAATCAAAACAGGTATGTAAATAACCGTAATTGTTATTATACTTTTACTATTTTTTTTTTCAAAGAGCAACTAATTAAGAAAAAACAGTCACTTTGATTTAGATTACTTTTGGATGATTTGCAAATCGCAATTATTTTGTTCTATACAGGGTGTATTAAAAAACAGGAAATATTACAAAGGCTAAAATTTTATATTTTTATTAAGTATTTTATTTTTTTCAGTAAAAAGGTTCTTTTTACCATAAGTATTTTATTTTACTATGAGGAAAAAATGTTAAAGATAGCAAGTTTTTTTGCTTATGATGCTATCATTTAATTAAATTAAATTTTCTAAGCTTGCAGTTACAAGTTACAATTAAAAATATTTTTGTAAGAAGGTAGCCCTGATAATGGCGAAAGCCGAAAGCCCTCTGCTACAGCTTTATTAATGAAAAGTTTTGCACAAAATTGTTGATATAAAAATGAATATGGCGAACTGCTTTAAAAATTATCAACCTTTTATGGGCCATTTGGTATTATTTTTTTGCCATTTATCTGAATTTCATTATTTTGCAAATATTGTCAGATTTTTAAACTAAAAAACTCTTAAATCTCAACTTTTATTCAAAACCAAAGATTATGCTAGGTGTCTACCGCATAGCTTTCGCGCCGACATTTGTTTATTTCTGGTTTGATCGAAATAATTTTGGAATGGGCTGTAAGTTTGCGAAATGACATATTTTGACGGTCTGTTTAAAAACTAACATGTCCTAATAAACATCATCAAATTTAGCGCCGGCCTCTATATGGATCAACTTGCCTTATGTAATACCGGAAATTGTTAATAAATTTGCTGATCATCATTGGGTAATATTAAATTAAAAAAGAGAAATATTCAAAATTTGACATTAATTTTAACAAAGGTAAACAAATGGGCGGGTTCATTTAATTTTATTAGGTTATCACCTTATATAAATTATTTTTTTCTAACTTGTATAACTTAAATTATTAATGAAAATAACATAATCCTATTTTTTCGACATTATTTAGGTAAAATCAAATAGTTTTAAGCCAAGTCAGGCACTTCGAATTCAAAAACACATTTTAAATAAAAATATCAGAATGTTATGTAAAATTCCGATTAAAACAGAAATTGTCAAACTTTTACTAATGGGTCCAAATATGTTATTTTTTAAACCTACATCCTATACTAAAATTCCATTCGATCAAAACCAAAAATGGCAGCGCGAAAGTGTTCTTGTAGACACCCGTATTTGTTTATTTTGGACTTGTTCAAAGTTGATTAAATTTTAATGAATTAGGCTAACCATTTCGAACACAAAATTTGTAATTAAAGTGAATCAATACAGCGTAATCCCTTAAAAATTACAGTTTTTCCCTAGAGAATTTTCTTTGAAACACCCTATATAATTTTTTATCAAATCATCATTTTTTAAACTATTTAAAACTTGCAAATAATAACTAAAAAGTACGTTAATACTTGTACGATTATTTTTCATATTTCAAAGATTCTTTTTATTTCAAAATTAACAAGATGTGTAAGTAAAAAAAGATAAGACCTAAAAATCAAATTTGCTGTCAATATCAAAAATTTCACTTTTGTTGTCTATTTTTAACCGTAAAGGTCTTAAATAATGACATTACTTAAACAGTTTCAATCCTATTTAAAATCAGTATTACTTTATAATGTTTAAAAGTTTAAGAGGCTGTTACGTGAATAATACAATTGTGGACCTTTCGAGGAGCTGTTTAGGAATGTGCTCTCACGTAAGCCGATCGCATCACAAAAAAATTGCCAAAAAAAGCAAAAAAAAAAACCAAATACCTTCCAAAATATTGCACATAGAACAAATATGTTTTATTAAAATAGGGCAAATAATTTCCTGCAAAAACTGAGAAACGGTTAAACGATTAAGTTAAAGTCATTACTAATTTTCCACTCGGTGTGAACAAATTTATTAAATATAAAATCAAGCGCGGGGAAAAATTTTGCAATAATACAATATAAAAATATAAAAAAATACTAAAAGATTTTATAAAGGCTAGTTTATTTTTTTTGCCATTTATTCATTATGTATACTTTTCCCTTTATCATAATAGTTTGATATTATTTTTGTTAAAGGTCCATCAAACAAAAATATAATGGTGAAGTTATTACTCTGCCGCTTTCAAACAAAAATAAGAACTTTCTTTTCAGGGATTTTCCCTTTTTTTTAGATTGTAGTAAAATTCCATTTTATTTTGGACTCTCTTTTGTATAGCATTAATATTTCTAAAGAATATTTTATTTATCCTATATTTTTTTAATTTCAGATAACTTTGAAGTCAGCGAAAAACCAGCAGAAAAATATATCAGTTGAATGCCAAATGGTTCATTGGCTAGCAGTCAAGAGGCTTCCATTTAACTTTTTTGACGACGAAGAAACCCAGAAGTTTTTTAAGGCAATTAATCCAGATTATGTATACCCTAAGAGAGACGCATTTCGGAGGCGCGTAATTGACGAATTTTATAAAATTAAAACAAATCTAAAAGCTCTTCTTGAAGATATACATGCTGTCTCCTTCACAATTGATGCTTGGACATCAAATTCTTGTAAGTCTTATTACGGAATTACTATTCACTTTATCGACAACCTTTGGAAATTGCATTCATTAGCTCTTGACTTTGTACCTTCTCATGGAAAACATACAGGTCTTGATATGGCAAATATTTTTATGAAAACTTTGAGAGAATATAACTTAAAACATAAAGTTAAAAATATTACACTTGATAATGCTGCTTCCAACACTACTTTTATTTGCAACCTAAGCGATTTACTGGGAAAAGAAAACATACATTTTGATAAAGAAAATCAACATTTTCGTTGTTTTTCTCATATTTTAAACTTGGGTGATCAAGATGCGCTAAAATGTTTAAATATTGAGGCTTCAAATACCAACTTTATTTCAGACGATGATGACTCTGACAGTTCTGACTCTGATTTTGATAATATGAATTTAAATTCTGTTTTAAAAATTAGAAAAACATTTAAAATTATAAAAAATTCTGAGCAACTCCAAAGAAAATTACAAAGTTGTTGCCATACCACTAATATTAATTATATAAAACCACAAATTGATGTTCGCACCAGGTGGAATAGGACCTATAAAATGATAAAAATAGCCATAGATTTAAAACCAGCTCTAAATATTTTAATCCTAAATCTAGAAAAAATTAAATGTTATCAGTTAACTGGCGACGACTGGGAATTATTGGAAAAGGTTGCAGCTTTTTTAAAACCTTTTAATAATCTTTCGACAATTTTGTGCGGAGAAAAGTATCCCACTCTTCCCATAGTAGTATTATCATTTAATATGCTATTGGACAAAATTGATAATCAAATTAATGAATATCAATATAAGGAAAATAAAACAGAAATCGAAACATTACTCTTAGAATCTTTTGTAAATTGTAAAAAAAAACTAATGAAGCATTATTTAAAAACCAATTGGATCTATTGCTCTATTCTTATTCTCGACCCTAGGCATAAAGTGGAAACTTTTTCATTAACCTCATGGGGGGGGGGGGGAAATGAAGGAGGAAGCAATACGATCTTTTGAAGCTACGTTTCAAAAGTATAAGAGTTCGGGTGAGGCTGAAGTTGAGGTCGAGGGAGATTCAGGTAGTTCTGCTAGTAATGACGAAATCGAATATACATTTTTATTTGAAAAAAATACCGATAAACAACAAAAAAATGAAATAAATGAGTATTTGGGATCTAAACGTGCTCCAAAAAATATCGATATATTAGAGTGGTGGAAGGAGCATGAGATGCAATTTCCAACATTAGCCAGAATGGCAAAAGATTTTTTATCGATTCAGGCTACTTCTGTGTCCGCAGAGCGCCTTTTTTCACAAGCAGGTCTCATAAATACCAAAATACGAAATTCGTTAAACGAGGAATCAAATAAGTGTTTGCTTTGTTTAAGCTCATGGTGTAAAAGTGATTTAAAAAATGATATTATGGGCAATGTCGATTAAAATTTATTTAAGAATAAGTATAAAAAACTGTATATTTATTTTAGGCTATATGTATTATTATCTTGTTAGTTAGTATTACACACATTTATTTACTCCTTTGTTGTAAACTGTAATAGTAAAAATATATTAAAAATATGTTTAACCAACAAGACTTTTTTTTAACCAAGCACAAAACCAATCTACGACTTCCTAAAAAAACATTACAAAATCATAGTTTAACATTTTTAGAAAATTTGATTTGCATAGTGAGGGCATATGACTAAAATTCAGAAATGCGATGTTGACTTTTCTACAAAAAACTGAACATCATTTTGTCAATATAACATATATATTTATTTTTAAAGGAAGTTAGATGTATTGTGCTGAATTCTTTTATTTACTTATTTTAAAAATATTAGCAGTTACAAATCATACATCTATCTATTAACATTTAAAATTTATTGTGCGAAAATTAACTGGCATAGAGAAAATCGGTGTTTAATTTTATGCTTTCTTAAGTTTTAAGAAAAATCAACAATCAAGTTTTAAAAAAATCCCAAAATTGCCAATATAACGTCTAAGCGACAACATCGCATTTTTTTAGATATTTTAGTGAGGTATCCCTTATGTACTTTAGTACAACTCAGTCAACATAATTATGATTTAAATCATAAAGTTCTGGTAGATGTACCTAGTTGATAAATGTGAAGAATTCAGCATGAAAAAAGTCTCTTATTTAGCTTTTGCCTATAATAACATGTAGGTAGGTTTGTAGGTATATTTCAAGTTTTAACCAACTAAAAAAGATTTTTAATGAAAAAATCTAATTATGTTAATATTCTTATAACAATTTCAAACAATTCATTTACCAGATTTAATATACCGATACTAACAAGTGCGTGGGTTGCGTTCAGCGATATAATAACCGCTCATAAAAAAGTGCCTGTAAAAAGGTCCTAATCTTATATGAATAAACAGAAAATAAAGTAGGAACAAAAAATATAATTTTGCCGACAAGCTGATGCAACGCGCTAACAAGCGGCTTCCGTCTTCAACGAGTCACCGAAAAAACCGCCTGTATATTTAATCTGGACGTTCAAGTAAAAATAGACAGACTGTTTTTTAATATACCTACTTAACTATTTTAGTTTCAAGACCAAGACCAAGACAAGAGTCTTGAGATGCAGTCTTGGTCTTGGTCTTGAGACTCAAGTCTTGGTCTTGGTCTTAAGGCGATTTGCAGGTCTTGGTCTTGGTACCAAGACCAAGACAAGACCAAGACTAATCTTGTGATCTCGCGAAGCCCTAATATAGGGATTATGATGTCTGTTTTAGGAGCGTTGTCACAATCAATAATATTACGGTTTTCATAAACATTTTCTAATTTCAAGCCACCTACACCTAGCAGAACAAAGAAATTAATTAAATATTGTTTTTTATACACTTCTTAAATATTTACTAGCCAAAAATGTGCATCACTTTAAGTAATGTATTCTAGTTTCAAATATTTGTGGTAAAAACAGTACAATTTTTTTAATGCAATTGTTCTCCCGCTATGTAATCTTGTCCTAAATCTAAAAACTTTATTACGTATACAACATTCCAGACAACTTAACTCGAATTTATTGATATTACACATATAGAAAGTATCGGACACGGTCTACGAATATTTGGTGTTAAAAACGCAAACAATTTGTGAACAAGGAACACAACCTTATCGCCACGGTATCTTAAATGTATGCGTGCAATTGTTTTCGGTATGTTTACCCTTTAATATAGATTCTATCACGGTGTTCAATTTAAAAGAATGTAAAAATGGTAACTTAAAAAAATATTATAAATTAATTTTTTAAAATTCTTAAAAGGACGATTTAAAACTGATCTGAAAGCAGGTAAAGTAGACACAATAATTAAAAATTGCTTTTTACGCGGGATGAATGTGGTCCCAGTCAAAAATCTGAAGTTTTATCTTAAAGAAAGTGTGGTTTAAGAAAATACATAAAAAAATACAAAATTTTGTTTCTTAACCAGCGACTGATTTATGTGTAGCCTCGGCAGTTTCATGAAACTTCTGAAATAAAATTATTTGAATCGAGTGTTTGAGATATAAAACTCTAATCTTCAAATCTTCAAATCCCCCGATGTATAAGTGACACTGGCGGTCTGTATGGAATAGAACATCTCGCTGCCTCAGCAATATTCATTTTATTGTCGAGCCATTCAGTCCAGCAATAAACATCTAAACGGACGATATTTCGCATTATTTTTCTCGTTTCTCCGTATACTCGTAAAAGCATTAAACGCTCTTTACATGAAATGTTATTGTCTATTTAAACTTTCGTTACTTCCTAAAATAGTTTTATGATCTCACTAATATTACCGAGTCAAATTAACAGCAAAAGGTTCTTATTTCTTTAGGATTAGAAATAAAAATCAATCAAAACCAAACTGAATTTCCATAATTGAAATTTGAGGTAAGGTAAAATGATAGAGGGCTAGGCGTGATTCATGTCTTATGTGATATTATCACGATTGGGAGATGCAGTCTTGGGTTTTTATACAGCACATAAAACGCGATTGTATATTCGAAAAAAAAAATAAAAAGTTAAACACGAAGAATCTTTGTTAACATGCGTATTGTGTTTAATAGTTCAGAAGTTGTGATGCAAACCCCGGAAATCATATAGTCATTGATAACTTTAAATAAGTGGTTGTGTATGCAATAGAATGTATTTTTTTACGTGGAAGTCTTAATAGAAATCAGTAATAGTTAATAGTTATTACATTTTACACAAATTTGATAGGTAATTGTTACGTGATAAAAAATACACTTAACTCACTAAAGAAACAGTCACTCTATTTCGCCATTCAAAATCGGGTGCTCGAGACCATAACAGAGGTGTTAATTTCTTTCCATTATGGGTAAAATTTTTATATCCATAAATAATCTTACATGTATTATACAAAACAACATGGTTTCTTCAAAATCCTGGCTACACTCGCTGCAAAACTCAGGATCTGCCAAGACTATCTTGCACGTAATATAGATAAAGTCCGCCAAATAGACTTAGCCAAGGTATTCGACAGAGCTTGTTATAAACTGCTACTACATAAACTTGAGCACCCCGGAGCCTATAATCTTACTTACATAACTATATTGATATTATTTTGTCTCAACTTAATTTTAGAATCCCTGGAAGACATATCCGATAGAGGACACTTTTTCAAATTCGCCTCACCGAACAAATTATGGTTTCAAGGTCATAATTGATACATAATTATAGATCTTTCTCTTTGTATATACATATAATTAAAGTGCATTATTTGGAATAATTTAATTTGTAAAGTGCATATGTTGAATGAAATGAAATTTGTAAGTATTATTTTAATTACGTTTATATCTTAGAATGTTAACGTGACGTTGTATACAAGTGTTTACCTTACCTATATTTGTTGCACTTAAATGCTTAAGAATACGAATATACAGCATTGAAATAAAATTATTCTGAAATGTATGCTTATTCTTCGCCCGAAGTAAGAGTTAATAAAATCCTTGACAAACTAATAATATTGAAAATTATACGGGGCAATTTTAAAATATCACATGCGTCTAAATTTGTCCTTTATGGGAAGTATGATAAGTAGTTAAAACATTTATTATTATATTTGAATGTTTGAAAACTTTTCCAAAATTGTTAGAATAGTTGATTATCACTATTACTATAAAAATTAGGTATTAGAACCATATGGTATAAGTGATCTTGCACTTTGGTACCCACTATCGTTGTTTTTTTTAGATCTTACTTCTTTTCCCTTATATATATTTTCTCTTTCCTCTTCTTTTCTAGTTATTTTTTTTTCTCGGTTTCTAAATAAAGCGCATCATTATCGATGTATAATGGTTATTTATTACTTTTCCCATTTAGTTCTTTTTTTATATTTATAAATTATATTTAGTTACATTTAAGAGCAAGGCCTCAACAGCTCCTGAATTCTCCTCGATTCAGGTTGCTGATTCAACGGCCTTTTGATTTAAAATATTTCTTTGTAATGCCTGGATTAATAAAAGTCTTATTATTATTATATTAATGGTTACTGATATTTTTGACGGAGAACGATTAAATTCGGTTGTGCCCTTTCCATTTTCGAAAATCAGGCCATTATCGTCCTATATACGGATTTCCAATAAATAAAAGAGATAAACCATTTTCGTATTTTAATTTTATCCATTATTCCGATTCAATAAAAGCGACTCGATGCCGCGTCAGTAGGAACGCGAAAATTGGAAAATATTGTTTGGGGCGAAAGATTAATTGAATTTATTAATAATCGAAGTGCGGCAGCTGCTATGAAATATGTTTTAAGAAAATATAATTCGTCAACGGTTTAATATCTAGCTGGTGTAAGTGGTGTATATAGTATTGGGTGTAACATGCAAATGGTGGTAATCTTCCTAGGAACTATAGGCAATATAAGGTAAATTACAGCGTGTCTCACGTAAATGGGGTATTCGATTTCACTCCCTTATTGTCTATTAGCTAGAATAAAAACTCAAAAACTCAACTTCTGTAGGTTTTTCCAGGCCATCGGACTATTGCCTTAAGTAGAAAAAATAACTGTGATTTTTTAATTTTTGTCCGAGTATTGATTAGCTTTTGAACAATTACAATAGACTAAATTTATTATTTTTAGTTTATGGAATTTTTTTCTGTAGAAGTCAATACCGACATGGTGGAGTCGCGATTTTCAAAAATAATTATGTATCACATAAAATTAGGGACATTGACCTAAATCAATTTTGTGTTGAACGTATTTTAGAATGTGCCGGCGTTATTATTGATGATTATAAACTTGTTTTAGTAGTAATTTATAGGCCATCTAACAGTGATTTCGGACATTTTTTTGTTAATCTTAAATAACTTGTTGAACTGTATTTATAAAGCAACTTTCTTCTTTGGAGGTTGGGGGGTGATTTCATTTTGAATTTTACTGTTCCTAGTCTTAATTTCTGTTTACTTAGTGATCTCTTGGGTGCTTCTAATTTAAGATATACTGTCCCTGAACCAATCAGAGTCTCGCCCAAGAGTTCAACGTGCACTGATAATTTTTTTTAATTTCAAATCTTTTTTTGTATGAAACATCTGTTGTAAATTTAAATCTGGCATATCATTTTGCTCAATATTTATATATGAAAATAGGTTTATCTAAGAACCACCACAATAGCCAACAATATTTTTACAAACGCCATTTTTCCGAAACAAATATTATGAGATTTCAATCACTCCTACAAAGCGAGAACTGGGATTTAGTTTATTTGGAGCATTGTCCGAATAGAGCTACTGATGTGTTTTTAGTTTTATATTTTTACTTTCAACAATGCCTTCCCATGATAAAGGGGCCTTTTAAAAATAATCCGAAAAAAATTACAACCTAACGCCAGAGTTAAACAGATTAAAGGAAAATGTTGCTTGCATTATATAGTGATATGATGTAGGAGGGATTCTAGATATATGACGTTAAGTCAATATTTTACCAAAATATATGCATGTACGCCAATTAAACGCTGAAAAAATGAGTACCTCTGAAAATAAATCGAGAGCCAAGTGGCAAATTATTAATAATTATACTGTTCCAGCAAAGACATGTTCATGTATTCTATGATAGTGATATAACTGTCCAATAAAATTATTGGCAATAATTTTAACATCATGTTACTATTTCAAATAGTGATGCAAATACTGATAACACGTTTATAAGTGGCCAGGTGCCTTTCTTTGGTAATACTCATTTTATACCGCCGATATGTAGCCCAGATGTAATAACTTTGATTTATGGCCTAAAAAATTCAAATGCATCTGGTTTCGATGATACCTCTAAGGTTCTTCTGAAGAAGTGTAAATATCTTTTCTGTGACGTATTGGGCTTTGTAATCAATATGTCAATAGAAAAGGGATTTTTTCTCGAGCGGTTGAAATTGGTTACGATAGTTCCCCTTTTTAAAAAGAGTGACGAAACTGTTTACTCTAATTATAGGGCTATCAACTTACTTTCTAGTATTTCTAAGGTTTTCGAATTGCACAAAGAATTTATTATTGTCATTTTTCACAAACAATCAGTTCCTGAACCCTGCTCAATGTGGATTTATGAGATCTAAAAGCACTGTGTTTTGGGATTATTTATCGATTTTTCTCGAGCTTTCGACGTGGATGACCATGCAATGCTTGTCGCTAAATTGTTTAGATACGGAATACGAAGGTCGTTATCTGAAAAGTCGAAGTCAATTTGTACTTATGAATTATGAAAAAAATGATCCAAACCTTCCATTATAAAATGTGGTGTACTACAAGGGTCGATCCTTAGCAATTTTTGTTCTTAGGTTATTCCAATGACCTTATAAATTATATACAATTTTTATGTAGTGTTAATGTTCTTTGTTATGCAGATGATACAAATGTTTTGGTTGTTGAAAAAAGTATCGCCATTTTAAAGAATACCACTAAGCTTGTATATGAAGGGATTCTTGAATGGTATGAAAAGAGCCTGATAATTGGACTGATCAGGAAAACCTGATTCTTCTCGATAATTCTACTTCTCCATTATTGCCATCCAGTTCAACGAAAATTTTGGGAATGAAACGTGTGTATTTGTTTTTAAAAATAGGCCGTTATTTCAGTCCAACAGATCATCCCATTCAAATAACACTTTCCTACCTTCTATCAAAAGAATATTATGTATAATGTATATAAAATATTAAATACTTTAAATAGCAATATCACAGATAGTTCAAATTTAAATATTTTCAAAACTAAAGTTAAAACGCATCTCCTGCAGAAGAATTGTTAAACATAAATATGTTTTTTTTTACTCTTTTATTTTTGTTTAGAGTTGTATTTTTACCTCTAGTCTTTTCTAATATTGTAATTTTTATGATTCATGTTTTATGTTGACAGGCTGACTTTTTCTTTAGCTATTGTATGTCCATTTGTATTTAATTATAAATTGAAGATATAAAAATATTTTTTTTTATTTTATAAAAAAGAAACTTCAAACCAATATAGGACAGAAAAACTGATTTCTGAAAAATTTCTGACCCCATATTAATAACAGATTTGAGTGTTGAGATTGTAAGAAGATCTTATATGAATTCGGTTTTAAATTTCACTTCTGGTTTATCCGGAAGTAAACTTTTTGCGCATATACATATTGATCGAGGTCTTTTTATTAATATATAAATATATAGATTAATACATGTATCTAAGGTTTTTGAGATGTTAGCGTTTGAAAATTACCACAGCCTACTATCAGAATATCCCAAAAACTGTAAGAGATGAATATATAACGTTATATGTTTATGAAACAGGAAAAAGAGCTCTATCTATCTGTCGTAAAATGTCATAGGAGTTATGTATAAACATTTCGATTTCGGTATTTCCGATTAAACCGGAAGAGAAATTTAAAAGCCGAATACAAAATAATTCGTTCTATAAACATTTAAATTCTTTAATAATATACAGGCTCGATATTTGTCAGAAAAAAGTTTTGTTCACCATTTTTTTTTATTTGATGTTCAATTGTCTTTTTGATGTCATAATCTTAAATTTATTCTAGCTAAACTATAATCGAGTAAAATCGAGTCCTTAAGATTAACCGCTGGAAAACCAAATTACTGTTTTAAAAAAAGTATAAATAACAATGTTCACTATGTCGAAACTAATGGCACGTTTATGTTATCGAAACATTAAAAAAAATGTTCGAAAAACTGTTGGGGTTGCATAAATAACATGTTGCGTTATAGTTACTCGACTGGAATACTGAGAAATATTTCTGGTCCAAAACTTAAATGGAAAATCCTCTTTTGATACCAATAAATGCGCCTCTGAACCTAACAAAGTACTTTGAATAATTAAAAAGAGATTTAATTAGTTACCCGTGATTCGACCTGATTTTATTTTATAGAAATACTGCAAAGTGATTAATAACAAACAAAGATCTCTTTATTGTAAAAGTTGTTAAAGCCGTAAAAAGTTTAAACTGACATCCTTTTCCCCACAAAGTGACTCAGTGCCATTTCCTCATTCTTTGATCGATGGCTGAATGTTTCGAGTCGTTTAGCAATTTAAAGGCGACATAAATTATTGACTACGAGGTAGGTTTTCCAGCTCGGACTTCATCATAACATGCAATTAACGGATGAATCAGAATATCTTTGCTCTTTTTATCGTGCTAGAGTACTTTATAATTATAGCATGAGACAATGGCAAAAATATTCAAAATAGGAAATATCTAAAATCTACGTAATTGTATTCAAAAAAAGGATTGTTGAAGCTTTTTAGTTATCTTCGCTTCGCTAGCTATAACCCGCTTTTGGTTATGAGGATACCTCCAAAAACCAAATCTAGCCTCAATTAAAATTTTTCTTAGCAACAATAAAGTAAAAGAACCCGAAAAAGCCTAAAAAGCAAAGTGATAATTATATTAAGAATCTAAATGTAGCTAGAGTTTCTGAGGGGCCAACAGTTTAGCAAAAAGTTTTAGTGTTTTATGAATCTTTATTATTTTAATAAGAATATATTCTTGCTAATCCCAAAACAGTTTGAAATGCCAGTTAACTTGTTAATTCTCTAGAACATAATGTTTTAGTTATTATTTAAATTAGTAAAATAAATGTAAAATTCTAAAATTTTAACTTAAACGTAACGAATAATATTCTGCATCACCAAACGGCAAAATGCTTGTGGCAAGACCCCTTGGCCGATACGTAGTTGGGGTCTCCTCATCAGGAAGGGATAGCCTCTCCCTGCAGGATCGTCTATACTACAGGCGGTAGAGATAAATGAAAACAAATTTGTTTATTGTGATAGCATTAATTACGCTGGTAGACTCTCGATGTTTCACGCCAACTGGCTTAAACCAACAAGTGGCAAAATTATACTTAACTGGATTTACGCCTATAAAATACATTTCGCAGTAAAACCAGTACAGACTGCCTGGCCTAAAGAATTAAATAGATCTGGCTGTCTTTGGATATTGTTGTTGGTAGCGTCTTGCTGCCGAACGAGTGTTAAAATTTACCTGAGCATAAATACAAATCATATCTCTCATTTCATTTTGGAATATTCATTATGCCTAGGCATATTAATCAAAATTTTCAATAAAAAATAATAAAACGGAACGAAACAAGAAAGTTATGGCATGAAATAGCGAGTGTATAGGGTGTAACATGCGCCCTCTAGATATTTCATGAAAAAATAGAATTTAATAGTATTCCTCATCCCCGAAAACTCCCAATTACCAGTTTTATGTTGATATCGCAAAATTAGCTGGAGCTATAGAAAAATAACAATTTCGAGATTTCAACTTTAACACCCCGTATCTCATATCTGGCTCAATATCATTATTTTGACGAGTTTAATATAGGATTGCTTTTTGACGCATTTATTACCGACTATATATATATATATATATATATATATATATATATATATATATATATATACATATATACGTACATATATATATATATATATATATATATATATATATATATATATATATATATATATATATATATATATATATATATATATATATATATATATATATATATATATATATATATATATATATATATATATATATATATATATATATATATATATATATATATATATATATATATATATATATATAATAATATTTATTACTTGAATCAGGAAGGCCACTTCGACTTTGCAAAATCATTAACTATTTTCATTGAATCTCCATGTTACAAACACAAATTTTAAACAAACTAAAGCAGTGGAGAATATTTAGAGATTTATCAGCATTTCAAATGCGGTTTAAATAACTGTCAGTGTTTATTAAGGCTGAAAAGAGTTTATTGACACTTCTGTTTATATATATATATATATATATATATATATATATATATATATATATATATATATATATATATATATATATATATATATATATATATATATATATATATATATATATATATATATATATATATATATATATATATATATATATATATTAAAAAAATTCCAGATCCAGATAAAAACATTACAATAAATAATACAAAATATAATACAGTGTACTTTATATTAAGCGGACACCTTCCTTCCGCATATGTAACTGTTTGTATTAAGTCATTTATTACAAAATGAGAACAATACATTTAAATTTAGTATCAAAATATAATTTCGTACATACATGTATATAAAAATGAACATTTACATTGTACAATTGTACCAGAAGTTGGCCTTTTTTAGGAAAAGTGTTTTAATGTTATTTAATTTTAAGTCACGTGGGTAGGGAGCTGCGTTACCTAAGATGAGCCATATTTTATGCTTTTCGTGTTTTTAAATCTGTCATTATTTCGTACGATATCTACGATTTTTTCGTCTCGGAGCCTTACCAATGACAAGATGTTTCTCAGAATCTCCGACCACGCTAGCACAACACAAAAGTTAGTTAACCTTTCCCAAACATAATCAAGCATCACCGACGCTTGATGGTGGCCATAACCGTATTAGTCAAGCATCACCGATGGTATTGGTGGTATTTTTGAATATCGTTTTCGGTAGTGTCATTGATAGTTCGCCTGTTTCTATATATAGAGATAGATTTACAATCCTAGTACACAAACCACCAGATATTGGCAAATAGTAATTCCACGGTTGCACAGTCAGTTTAGTATGACAACCCATAAAAAAGCATGCTTCTTTAGTCGAGAGCAATGACCGATCCAATATGACTTTTGTTTATAGAGGTCTAATTTTAGACCGGGCTAACTTGACAACAAGGTTTATTTTGCCATATGAAACAATGAAATAAATATTTTTTAATAATTACAAAATGACGGTGACACAGGCAAAACAAAACTATATAATTGTCATAGCAATTATATATATATTTTTAAGAATCCTGCCGGTATATTTTTACTAGATTTAATTTACTTATTTATTTTTGATAGTTTTTTTTGCAAATTTAAGTAACAATTGCACACGCACTAGGTAGTGTTTTAAAAATATATCCAAAACGTATAAAAAAAAACCACTATAATATAGGTAGTAGTATATAGCCCTATATATATATATATATGAGCGATATTTGTCAATATAATATCATCCGTATTTTGTTTGTTGAATTTTACGTTTTATTTTATTTATAGAAATATGTTATATGCAGTTATCTTTTATTGCTTAAATAGCACCTTTAAATCATCTACCGTTCGATATTCAAAATTTTCAGAAATTTTTCTCAGATTAAACAATATATAATTATTTTTCCCGTCTTTCCAATTATTTTTCCCATCTCGAACTAAATTGAAAACTAATTTTCTTTGTTTCGAATGAACTAACTGCTTTTTTGTGGGTGATTTAATTACCTTTTGATAATATCAGAAATCCCTATGATATGATAATGTCCTGTACGTTTTAATAATACCCTAAATTAAGTATCAAAATTTGATTATAGCACTGCCGGAAGTTAATTTGAATTTAGGCAAGAGGTTCGTGTTTCCGTGTAGGTAAAATAAAATAGTATTTTTAGTCTCGGCATCCTATCCATTTTTCGTGGAATTGCATAAATTATAGGAAGTAGAGTATTATAACCTGTGTTTTTTTTCTTAGATACCTAGTCGCGAGCTATGGAATACGTTTTAAGTAGACATATTTTTTATAAGATCATAAATATCCGGAATAAAAAAAGTTTTTCGCATAAAATATAAGGAGAATTGTTTCGTAAAAAAAGATATTTTTATTTAAATCTCCATCTTTTAGGGAGATAACTAAAGATAAGATAATGAAAGTTCTGTTTTTTTTTTCAAAAGGACTTGAAACATTTTTTTGTCACGTTTATCAGCTTAGTCCAAATTTTTATATAACATTATAAATTTTCCTAACGACCTTAAACATTTTAGCAACTTTTGAGGGTCAATATTGACTATGCTTTAAAAACTTACTGTTTGATCCTTTTGTTGCTCCAGAAGCTAAAATCTACTAAAATTGTTTTAAATGGAACGTTATAAATGTTGGGTTTAATGTATATTGATATTACATTAGGAATATATATGGCCATATTAATAGGACACATTTTACTATCGTATCGAGGGCTTTATTTTGTCGTAACGGCATATAATCAAACTTCATGTCTGTGTTTTCCCAAAGGTTCGTAAAAGTTATTTTATGAAATTCGAATCGAAATTAGAGTCTTTATTGAAGCAGCAAACATAGTCATTGGTGCAGAAAGCTTATATAAAACTAATTATGGTTTTTCATTGGCGCTTCAAATTTTCAGCTTTTAACAAGCTTGTAAAGCACAAAACATTGCTAATCGACCTAATGCAATTTTTATGTCGTATAAAACCAGGACAGGATTTAGTGGTAAATGTTTTTGGTCGTTAGTTAGATTGGATGCTTTATTTTGGGTGATTAAGAGTGCAGGTATTCATTAGTCCCAATTTAGTTGTAAAAGCCCTGCTTTTGGTTCATCGAAATTGGGGTATTGATTTATATGCTGCAGTAATTTACATCAATATTAAGGTGTACTTATCGATATTATTCTACACTATTAAATTAGTGGATTGTTTGTAAAACCTTAACAAAAACGCTTCGAAATTTTAATTCTTGGTTTTATAAGGTGCTACGGGTAAAATGGCTAAAGGGAAAGGTTAACTAACTTTTGTGTTGTGCTAGCGTGGTCGGAGATTCTGAGAAACATCTTGTCATTGGTAAGGCTCCGAGACGAAAAAATCGTAGATATCGTACGAAATAATGACAGATTTAAAAACACGAAAAGCATAAAATATGGCTCATCTTAGGTAACGCAGCTCCCTACCCACGTGACTTAAAATTAAATAACATTAAAACACTTTTCCTAAAAAAGGCCAACTTCTGGTACAATTGTACAATGTAAATGTTCATTTTTATATACATGTATGTACGAAATTATATTTTGATACTAAATTTAAATGTATTGTTCTCATTTTGTAATAAATGACTTAATACAAACAGTTACATATGCGGAAGGAAGGTGTCCGCTTAATATAAAGTACACTGTATTATATTTTGTATTATTTATTGTAATGTTTTTATCTGGATCTGGAATTTTATATATATATATAATATATATATATATATATATATATATATATATATAATATATATATATATATATATATATATATATATATATATATATATATATATATATATATATATATATATATATATATATATATATATATATATATAGAAGTGTCAATAAACTCTTTTCAGCCTTAATAAACACTGACAGTTATTTAAACCGCATTTGAAATGCTGATAAATCTCTAAATATTCTCCACTGCTTTAGTTTGTTTAAAATTTGTGTTTGTAACATGGAGATTCAATGAAAATAGTTAATGATTTTGCAAAGTCGAAGTGGCCTTCCTGATTCAAGTAATAAATATTATTATATATATATGTATATATATATATATATATATATATATATGTATATATATATATATATATATATATATATGTATATATATATATATATATACATATATATGTATATATATATATATATACATATATATATAATAATATTTATTACTTGAATCAGGAAGGCCACTTCGACTTTGCAAAATCATTAACTATTTTCATTGAATCTCCATGTTACAAACACAAATTTTAAACCAACTAAAGCAGTGGAGAATATTTAGAGATTTATCAGCATTTCAAATGCGGTTTAAATAACTGTCAGTGTTTATTAAGGCTGAAAAGAGTTTATTGACACTTCTGTTTATATATATATATATATATATATATATATATATATATATATATATATATATATATATATATATATATATATATATATATATATATATATATATATATATATATATATATATATATATATATATTTACAAATTTTTAAAATTCCAGATCCAGATAAAAACATTACAATAAATAATACAAAATATAATACAGTGTACTTTATATTAAGCGGACACCTTCCTTCCGCATATGTAACTGTTTGTATTAAGTCATTTATTACAAAATGAGAACAATACATTTAAATTTAGTATCAAAATATAATTTCGTACATACATGTATATAAAAATGAACATTTACATTGTACAATTGTACCAGAAGTTGGCCTTTTTTAGGAAAAGTGTTTTAATGTTATTTAATTTTAAGTCACGTGGGTAGGGAGCTGCGTTACCTAAGATGAGCCATATTTTATGCTTTTCGTGTTTTTAAATCTGTCATTATTTCGTACGATATCTACGATTTTTTCGTCTCGGAGCCTTACCAATGACAAGATGTTTCTCAGAATCTCCGACCACGCTAGCACAACACAAAAGTTAGTTAACCTTTCCCTTTAGCCATTTTACCCGTAGCACCTTATAAAACCAAGAATTAAAATTTCGAAGCGTTTTTGTTAAGGTTTTACAAACAATCCACTAATTTAATAGTGTAGAATAATATCGAGCTTAAGTACACCTTAATATTGATGTAAATTACTGCAGCATATAAATCAATACCCCAATTTCGATGAACCAAAAGCAGGGCTTTTACAACTAAATTGGGACTAATGAATACCTGCACTCTCCTCAAAAGCGAAATCACCCAAAATAAAGCATCCAATCTAACTAACGACCAAAAACATTTACCACTAAATCCTGTCCTGGTTTTATCACGACATAAAAATTGCATTAGGTCGATTAGCAATGTTTTGTGCTTTACAAGCTTGTTAAAAGCTGAAAATTTGAAGCGCCAATGAAAAACCATAATTAGTTTTATATAAGCTTTCTGCACCAATGGCTATGTTTGCTGCTTCAATAAAGACTCTAATTTCGACTTTCGAATTTCATAAAATAACTTTTACGAACCTTTGGGAAAACACAGACATGAAGTTTGATTATATGCCGTTACGACAAAATAAAGCCCTCGATAAAGCCTTTGTGTTAAAACAGTATAACGATAGTAAAATGTGTCCTATTAATATGGCCATATATATTCCTAATGTAATATCAATATACATTAAACCCAACATTTAGGCTTTAACGTTCCATTTAAAACAATTTTAGTAGATTTTAGCTTCTGGAGCAACAAAAGGATCAAACAGTAAGTTTTTAAAGCATAGTCAATATTGACCCTCAAAAGTTGCTAAAATGTTTAAGGTCGTTAGGAAAATTTATAATGTTATATAAAAATTTGGACTAAGCTGATAAACGTGACAAAAAAATGTTTCAAGTCCTTTTGAAAAAAAAAAACAGAACTTTCATTATCTTATCTTTAGTTATCTCCCTAAAAGATGGAGATTTAAATAAAAATATCTTTTTTTACGAAACAATTCTCCTTACTATTTTATGCGAAAAACTTTTTTTATTCCGGATATTTATGATCTTATAAAAAATATGTCTACTTAAAACGTATTCCATAGCTCGCGACTAGGTATCTAAGAAAAAAAACACAGGTTATAATACTCTACTTCCTATAATTTATGCAATTCCACGAAAAATGGATAGGATGCCGAGACTAAAAATACTATTTTATTTTACCTACACGGAAACACGAACCTCTTGCCTAAATTCAAATTAACTTCCGGCAGTGCTATAATCAAATTTTGATACTTAATTTCAGGGTATTATTAAAACGTACAGGACATTATCATATCATAGGGATTTCTGATATTATCAAAAGGTAATTAAAGTTCACCCACAAAAAAGCAGTTAGTTCATTCGAAACAAAGAAAATTAGTTTTCAATTTAGTTCGAGATGGGAAAAATAATTGGAAAGACGGGAAAAATAATTCGAATGCTACTTATTGTTTAATCTGAGAAAAATTTCTGAAAATTTTGAATATCGAACGGTAGATGATTTAAAGGTGCTATTTAAGCAATAAAAGATAACTGCAGTATAACATATTTCTATAAATAAAATAAAACGTAAAATTCAACAAACAAAATACGGATGATCTATTATATTGACAAATCCATCGCTCATTTTTAGGGTGCTAGGTAATTCCCTTGCCACGTTTGTGCTTAAGTACACTAGAGGGCTATACTGGCACACTACTACCTGAACAAGATTCATGCCATACAGTGGTTTTTTTTTATCAACGGACGTTTTGGATATATTTTTAAAACACTACCTAGTGCGTGTGCAATTGTTACAACTTAAATTTGCAAAAAAAACTATCAAAAATAAATAAGTAAATTAAATCTCAGTAAAAATATACCGGCAGGATTCTTAAAAAGCTTTAAGAGTTACTTCAGATTACTTAATTGCTATGACAATTAAAACTTATAGTTCACCAGTTTTGTTTTGCCTGTGTCACCGTCATTTTGTAATTGCGACATTAAAAAATATTTATTTCATTGTTTCATATGGCAAAATAAACCTTGTTGTCAAATTAGCCCGGTCTAAAATTAGACCTCCATAAACAAAAGTCATATTGGATCGGTCATTGCTCTCGACTAAAGAAGCATGCTTTTTTATGGGTTGTCATACTAAACTGACTGTGCAACCGTGGAATTACTATTTGCCAATATCTGGTGGTTTGTGTACTAGGATTGTAAATCTATCTCTGCGGTACTCTTCTTTATAGAAACAGGCGAACTATCAATTTGACACTACCGAAAACGATATTCAAAAATACCACCAATACCATCGGTGATGCTTGACTAACCATCAAACATCCACGGTTATGGCCACCATCAAGCGTCGGTGATGCTTGATTATGTTTGATTAAGTGCAACTGATGCAATGTGACGGTTGATTGCAAATTGGCAATTTAAAACAATGTCCACATAATTTGTTTTAATTTTAATCGGTGGTTGACCATCGAAAACGCTTATCCACGATCGGTCCATGTGACTGCAATATATTATATATATATATATATATATATATATATATATATATATATATATATATATATGAATTTAGAACGTCTTACGACGTTGTCCGATACCAAAGCTCCACTCCTTCCTTTGCTGCCATAGGTCTTCCCTAAGGTTTCTAGCACTTATGGCTTTCCGGATATCGGTACTCCAACTTGTTTTGGGTCTTCCTCGTTTCCGATGTTCTTGAGATCGCCATTCTAGACATTGTTTTGGAAGTCTTTCGTTGTTCATTCGATTTACATGTCCATACCAAATCAGTTGCTTCCTTTCTATATCCAATGTAATTATCCCCTCTATTCCCATGCGGATCTTCACATCTGCATTTCTTATTCGATCTCTTTTAAATATCCTTAACTCTTCTAACTACATCCATTTCCACTGCCTCGAGTCTTCTCCGATTTCTTTCCGTGATTTTCCATGTTTCTGCTTCATATAGAAGACTACTCTTAAACATGGTTTCATATATGTTGAATTTTCTTTTCCTGGATATTTCTTTATTCCATAAAATGCTATTAAGGCAGCGTATTGCTCTCTTAGCTTGTATGCCTCTCGAGATTATTTCTTTTTCATCGGTGCCTATTCTATCGAATGTAACTCCCAGATATCGGTATTTCCGGCAGGATTCAATTTCTTGGATATTGTCAACAGTTATTTCATGTCCTGAACCAACACAGAGATATTTTGTTTTCTCGATGTTTATTTCGAATCCCCATTTCGAGTATTCCTCAATCAGTTTTCGCATCATGTACACCATGTCGTCTTTATGATTTGCGATTACGACCCGGTCGTCTGCAAACTGGAGAGTATATATATGCAAGTATTGCCGAGGTCGATACCTTCTATTTATTTTTTTTACCAATTTTTACGTGCAGTTGCTATATATATTTTGAATAGTGTTGGAGATATACAGCATCCCTGCCTTAGTACTTTAGTTACTGCGAAGCTGTTGGTGAGATAATTTCCAATCTTAATTTTGAAGAGTGAACCCGCATACAGATGTTGTAATGCTTTTGTTAAAGTATGGTTCATTGGCGATGAAATCAGGATTTCCCACATTCTGTTCAATGGTATGTTGTCATAAGCCTTTTTCAAGTCTACAAACTATTTCGAGCGGTTTTCTTTTCTATTACTTGTTTTAGACAAAAAATGTTATCCGTACCGGAACGGCCAGCTCTAAATCCACCTTGTTTTTCTTCTTCGTATTGGCTATATTCGATCTCTATTAAATCTCTAAGTATTCTACCGTATAGCCTACTTAGGGTGCTGGTCACTGAGATTCCTTTGTAGTTTTCACACGTTCTCTTATCTCCCTTCTGGGCCACAAGCTTTGCCGTTTTTAAAGCTTTTCACTGCTTTAACTATACTTTCCACTTCGACGTATACAGGTTCCCACTCAATCTCTATACCTAGTGTAGAGGTGTTTTCTAGATTCTAGTTCAACTCTATCTTCGGTTAACAGTTTTCTGTAGTGCTCTACCCAAGTTTCTACTTTTTCTTTGTGAGTCGTTTTGACGGAGTTTATGAATCGCCAGGCTTCTGTGCATTTTTTGCTTCCTATATAAGTGTTAACTTCTGCGAGTTTGCGATCCCATATATCGTTTTTCTCCTTCTTAATTGTGTTGACTGCAGTAAATACAGGTCACTACTAATTCGTCGAAACCACTCACAACCTCTTGATTAAGTTCAGACTAATAAAGCAGATAATATAAAGAGATAAAACCTGTTTTTTTAATATAGAGAGCATAAATGGGGAACAAGTAGCCCTTCATGTTTTTGGCACAGATTTTGGAGGTGAACCAAGGCAGCAATGAGTATAAATAAGAAGCGCCTAGCATCGAATATTCATATTTTTGCTCAGCTGCAAAAAACGAACGTAGTTTTTAGTAAATCATATGTAACGCAATGAACAATTTTCTATTCTTTGTTATTTTTTTTATCGTATAGTTTTCACCCTTAAATGTTTTTTCTCAACTATTTTTCCCATACTAATTACTAAGTTCTCAAGATATCTCTAGGATAATCGTAAATAACAAGATTTCAGTAGTGAACCAACTCATATGCTGGAAACAGCAGATACCTAAAAGTAAACGTAGCGAGACTAACTCCATGATCTGGAAGGATTACATCAAATATACGGTTATTCCTAGATCCTTTAATTTTTTTGACTTTACAAAAAAAATCTAAATTTAAGTTGCCTAAAGCGCCCGAGAATCACTTTAGAGTATATTCAAAAACATTATGCATATTAGGAAAACAAATCTACCAGTGCCCAATAGCAAGCAGCTATCAACCGGTCGCGTGCTGGTCATTGTTTATAAAATATACACCGTGGATACAAAGTATACTATAGTTAAAGATGGACTTTGTAAGTATGTATACGTGGGGAACAAAGTTCGAAACTTTTAAGATTTGACGTTTTAAAATGACCAAAGCTTGAAACTCTTCACTTTAGGTCTTTACCAAACAGTCAAACAGGATTGTGCAATTACGAAATGATCAAAGTTCGATATAACATTTAAGTTCGTTATAAGGAGAGCGTGAATTGACGGAAATTAGCTCCAACAACTAGTGCGCACATATACTACGGTCTCTGTCGTCAGTGTATGTGTAAAATAATTTAGTTTTATTATAAATATTATATATATTTATTAATTATATTATTATAAATCCCAATAATCAACTGAGGGTGCACTCAGTTAATTATTGATTGATTTCTATTAGAACATAACCTGTAAACTTATTTAGATAATCTTTGAAAGTTCTTAAACTTAAAAATTAAAAAACGATTTTTGTCGATTCATGTCATAGACTACATAATTAATGCTAGATTATCAAAAATTATTAATTAATGAGTGGTTTCCCTTTAAATAGCGATATAATAAATAAAATGATATATCAACGAACTCCCGACTAGGGACGGGGATATTAGATGTTACATATCGGTAGGCGACAGCAATTCACCTATCGATAAACTTTAGTTATCGCTACATATCGATAGTTATTGCTATCGTTGAGACAAAGGCCGTTTTGGGAGACACTCCTAGAGAGGGGGTGACGTCCTGCAAATAAATAAGCGAGCAGTGAAAAGTCCTCCCTCAGCTTCAAAAATATGCAACTCATTAGATAATTCAAGAACCATCGATATATTAATAAAATGCCCATCCCTACTCCCGACCCTCTGTAAATTACCCACTTAATCGAGTTTACTCCGCTGGCAAATACCACGACCAGCATTGAATTTAAATTACACTGTTGACTTGTGACTCCGTTGGGAGCAATAATGTCAATACGTATATTTTTTTCCACCTTACACCAACGTCATAACTAAAATTGATCGTTGTGTCTACTCCAATGCAACACATTTTCCAAACAGGGATCATAGAATCCTTATCATGACGTTGGTGCAACGTGAAATAAAAATAGATTAACACTAAAATTACATGTATCATTTATAGCTTTGTATTTGTGTTTTTTTTGCTTATACCTATTTTTTTATTCTAATTAACTACATTTAGCTATATCGCAATTGAAATAAGTAATAATAATCATGTCATAACGTTTGATCAAATATGCAGAGTAAGGGAATCATGCAAATATAAAACCATTATCGCCAAACTATTCTATTTTGTCAGCACAACAAAATAACAACGTTTAAAACGACGTAGAATAAGTAAATAACGAGGCAAATATTTACCAAACTAAACGAGAAAACTTTCTTCGCTCTATTGACAGGTCAACCCGTTTTATTGCTTAATCAAATACTTCTAAAAGTTACTATAAATAATTGTGACTAAGCTATTAAATATTGCAGTAATAGTTGTAAAATTTTATTTTGTAATTAAGAAGAAAATTTAAATCAGTGTAACGGATTATATTTAAAGCAACATAATATTAAGTTTTTAACAGAAAAATGCAAAAACTTCTTTACAAATTAAAAATGTTTGTTATAAAAACATATTTATGAACTTTTTATTCTATAAAGTATCATATGACCTACTGAGAAATTAAATTGGTTTTTAAAAACCAGTTTGTAGGTATTTATTTAACTAACTGTAGGGGAGAACTAAAAAATTAAATAGAAAAACATTTTGATATATTTTTTATAATTTATGGTGGGGTTATATTTTTTTTTTCATACAAAATGATACAGTTCCGTCAAATTAAATTATTGTTAAATCTGTTCAGTGTGAAAATAGATATAATTAGAGTTTATTTCACGGAACCGGTAATAGTCAAAACAAGGTTTATTATTCTAATAAAATCCTGGCTATATTTCAGTAATCAGTATAGAAACCAAATTGGTGCAAATAACAATATTAGTTTTAAAAAAAGACTTTCGGTACTTCAAAGATTTTACAGTTATTTTATCATTTCTTGGCCTCGTGACGCCTAAATTAAGAGCGATTTCCTATAATCTTAAATAATTGCATTTTTCCCCATCAAATAATTACTTTTTACCAAATTTTCATATCCCCAGTAAGTACCGATGAAAAGCCGTTTGGATTTTTAAGTGAAATACCCGGTATAGGATATCCGATATACTTATTTTTCAAAGTTTATAGTTCAAAGTTCTTGCCATTGTTTTGACTTTTCTTTCGCCTCGTGACGCCTACTCTAGGAGCGATTTTCTGTAATTTTAAATAATTGTATTTTACCCCATCACATAATAATCTTATACGAAATTTTCTTATCACCAGTAATTATCGATAAAAATCCCTTTGGATTTTTAAGTGAAACACCCTGTATAGGATATATCATTTAAAATAAGAAAGAAAATTAATATCTGTTCACTAAAAAACCCTGCATATATAAAAAAAATTTCATATAAATACAAACGAAACATTGTATTAAACTTTTTTTCTGTTTATGACATAAGCCCAGATAAACCTACACCATATGCGAAACTTAGACAAGGAGCGCGACAATTTTCTTTGGCCTCGGCGTGAGAGACATGTATGGCCGCACCGAAAACTTTGTTGGATATTAAAAATTATTAATAAATGAAAAATAGCATTACCCGCACCAATTCAAATTTTTTTGGAAACAAAATGTTAGGAATGTAAATTAGACTACTTATAAAGTACCTACTTGGTAAAACATATTTTGCGTGAATCTATCAGGCGTAAACAATTATAAATGTTAATAATAAATTAACTTCCGGTGGTTCGTGGGTTTGGGAGGGTGACATAATTATATTTTGTGCAACGTTTCGTAGATTTATTTCTACTTTATCAAGAACTAAAAGAAACGAAGCACATTTGATATAGAAAATAAAAATAAAAATTACAAACACATGCTCTTAACTGAACATTGTTAGCAACCGTGCACTCTTATTCCTAGACTCATTGTACAATTATATATACCAATATTCCCGCACTGAAACGTACCCTTTTAATTTTAAAAACTCATTTGAGTGTGTAATAACTTTACCACCTACCCATAAAATTGTATCACTCGATGTGGTGTCGTTGTTTACTAATATTCCAAAACAGCTTATATTAGATGTTATTGGTAGGCAATGGGGTTTCATATCTGCTTATGTCAACACACCTAAACAAATATTCTTAGAAATAAATTATTGCTTTTTGCTTTGATTCTAGTTTTTTACTTTTATAAACAACATATATTTACAACTAGACGGAATGGGTAATCCGTTGAGTCCTACCTTAGCAAACATTTTAATGAAACGAGCTAGTGACTACAGTTTTGGGTAAACTGCCTTTTAGGGTACCTTTCTTCTTTTTATACGTGGAAGATTCCATCACTGCAGTTCCGTAAATGAGCATGACTGCATTATTCAGATTACAATTGAAATAGAAAAAGAAAAAAAACTTGGCTTTTTAGACGTTGAGGTGATTAGAAATGACCACGGAACTTTAAAAACTAACTGGTTTCGCAAACCTACCAGCTCTGGCAGAGTTTTAAATTTCCGCTCAAATAATCCTATTTCTCAGAAAATTGATACTATCACAGGAATGCCGCATAGAGCTACAACACTCAGTCACCCGTCCTTTCACAATGACAACATAAAAATTTTAAAGAATATTTTAAAAGTAAATATTTACCCATCTAACTTTTCAAACATCTGAAATAATAAATTCAAAAAAACCCGAATAGAATCCATTAAACAAAAAAAATCGGACAAAAAGTTTTTTAAGTTTCCATTCATCAATGTTTTGTCACAAAAGATTGAAAGGTGTTTTAACAATGCCAACGTACAACTAGCTTTATAGAACTACAAAACAACAAACTGTTTGTACACCAAAATCAAAGATCGTATAGCATTTGATAAACAATCTAATGTCATTTATAACATCCCTTGTTCATGCGGAAAACAGTATATAGTACAAAGGAAACAATATTTAGGCGACAGAATAAATCAACATATAAACGACTGTCAAAACCACAATCAAACACAAAAAGATAAAACTGCATTAGCTTCCCATCGCTTTAACACTGGCCACACCTTTCAATTCGAAAATACTAACATTCTGGACAGAAAAACTAACTGGTACAAGCGTAACATAGGCAAAATGATTTACATATACTTGAATGATACTATCAATCTAAGATCAGGCACACAAAATTTAAGTGTTATTTATAGTAATGTTAGATAAATACAAAGAAGGCAAAAACATTTAAAAAATATATTAGATACAATCTAAACGTTGCACAGAATATAATTGTGTCTTTTCAAACCCCTCCCAAACCCATGAACCACCAGAAGTTAATTTTGGAAAAATTGGGAGACAAAGTTCACGTCATGTTAATAATAAAACCAACACACCTTACGGGATCTTGAGGTAATTTAAACAGTGTTTTATTGCTCCCACTTCTATTTGAACACTTTAAATAAATGTACTTATAACCAGGCACTTTTACAACCACAAAGATAAAACTGTATAAAAAATAATGGTTTGAAAAATTAACTAATAACATAAGCTCTCGCACTATCGGTATCGCCGCTGGAGCAAGCACTTTTCCGTGCGGATTTAAAATATCAACTGGACCTCTTACTATGTCTAAGATGGTTGGACATCCGTAGGAGGCGGAGTTTCACATAAATTCGCTATGCATGCGTTAGATAGGCACTTTCGCATCTGGTGTAGGTTTATTTGGGACATAAGTCCATAATAAATGGGCTACCCTCTACCTAAAAGTACTTGTACTCTCGTTCAACTAGAAAATCACCGATAAAATAAAAACCATTTATTTAAAGGATTCTTTCTCTCAGATCTGCTCTCTCTTCAAATTAAAAAGATTCGCTACTATTATAATGGATTAAAGTTAATGGAAGGAAGTCAGGAAAATTAGGAGGTAGGCCAATTTCTTTTAAATTGTAGCTCTTTTAAACTAGCCACAATTTAGATTGCTAGACCCTTCGCAAGTTACAAAAAACGCAATATTTTTGCCAATATCTGCCACAATATAGAAAAAGCAATTATGTACATGTAAAAATGAAGCTCAAGATATCATAAATATGATACTTTCTGAGATAAATCGATCTAATTCTTTAATTTATTATTGCCCCCTTAGATCAAGTTAAAATTCTGAAAATTGTGAACTCGTCAGAGGACCAAAGGATTTCCCATACTTCTTACGTAAAATAGCTTTTGATAAACTCATTCTAAGCGCCATTCGCCCTATATCTTGCAAACAAAGCGTTTTCCTATATTTATTATTTCGTATTCTGGGAAGTAATATTCGTAAAATATACACCACTAAGACAGTACAAAAACAATTTATAGCGACTTATATGTACAATAAAGGTTATCAAAACTGGGACAAGGATGATATTGTAACATGTTTTATATAATTAAATGTTGTTTTTAAATAGGAAGTTACTAAAACATATTTATAATTAACGAGAAAAAGTCTATTTAATGACAAAAATTATACAGAGTTTTCCATTTAAAGTAATGCCGATGCACATTTTTTTACAACTTTACAATTGTAATTTGTTTATTTTTTTTAGCAATCCTAGCAGTTCAAATGTATTGAACTTTTTTAAGTTTAAATATAGCTTGTAGACCCAATTCAAAAATATAAACAGAATCCCTGAACATATCTTCGGAATGACAAAGGTAAATTGGTACTTTCAGTGTGAAAAATTGTTCAAGAAGTAGATATCTTTAGAACGACAATAGAAAAAATTATTTTTTTTAGTGCTGTGTGGTATATTTTTGTTTATATTAGTAATATAAGGACAGTAAATGGAGTATTGTCAATATTATTATATTACGATATGAGTTTTAAAACAGTATGAAATAAAATTTGTTGTAATGTAATGTTACGTTGCTTTGTCCGGCTCTTGCTTCGCCTTGTCCTGAATATCTAATTCGTACTTTAACAAGCTACCTATCGTCCTTATAACATAAATTAGTATTGTATAAACCGAGGTATCAACCTGTAGTATTTAATAAATTAAAAGACGCGGATCTGCTGATATTTTTAGTCTTCAGATTTTTTAATTACAAGGTATGAATACTACATAGTATTATATATCAATGTAAAAGAGTAAAAAATACATATTTTATAATTTCCATGATTCATGATAATACTTCAAACAACAACAGTTTCAAGTTATTAACAAATTAAGATTTTAAAAAAAGGAGCTTAGTTTTTTGCAAATAACTCCGAAAACATCCAAGGAATCTTAAACAAGAAGAAGAATTGTCCAATATAAAATGTTTTAATTTAACGTCGAAAATAGAACTACGCACGGCGAACGTTAAAGCGTTACGATGCCCCAAAACCGACCGTAACAAGAAAATTTTTTTACACTATACGAAATAATAATTTTAAAAAACAGGTGTTATCTAGACACTTGAAGGAACAATATCCTGCCTTAAAAACTTTTTTTCACTGACTTTTCATGAAACGAATTGAGTTTTCATTTATATTTTAAATCGGATAATTGTTAAACAAATGCCATTCACAATACTATATGAGATTATGACACTGTGATGTTTTTAATTGTTATAATCTTATTAGCTATTAATTACTGAAGCTAACAAAAACTAAAAACCCAGTTTTTGTTAGCTTCAATAATTAATAACAAATAGATTCTAATAATTACAAACATCGCAATAACATAATCTGATACATTTAATTTATGGCTAAAAATGAAGGACGTAATTTTTTGCCATATTTTAGGAGTAAAAGTTCATATAAACATTTGTCCGCCGGGCCTTCGTTTATGAGATACAAGGTGTTAAAATTTTAATTTTTTTGGATTTTTTTTCATAGACCTCGTACATTTCTAGAGATAGATCATTCAAATTTGGCAACACTATACTACTGGGTGTTACTTTTTTCCAGGTCGCGACCACCTTTACCACCTCCCTCCCCGAAATTTTTACTGAGACGTCACTGGCTTTTTTTATTTAGAAAATCAGATTCCCCATTATGTTTTTTAACTTCTTGGTTTCTTACTTTAATACGATATTTTGAATTTATTCTATTATTTTGATTAGTAAAAATGCAGGATGTAATTTTTTTGTTCATTTTCGGACTAAAAGTTCAGATAAACATATGCTCGAAAAGGCTTAGTTTTTGAGATGCAGTGTCCAAAAAAAAATTTGCATCCTGTATTTCAAAACCAAAGGCCTTGAGTAAACATGTTTATATAAACTTTTAGTCTAGATAATACCTTTTTTTTTCTATGAATATTAAATTAAAATTATTAATAATAGAAAGAAGTAAGAGTTCCGGGAGTCGGGACATTTTTATTCAAAATTTCTTCCTCTTTAAGAATATTATTTTTATTCCTTAAAGTTTCCGAGTTTTAAATCTTAATTTGCTAATTTGAAATTGTTTATATGCGGGTTTGAAACTTGTGCACATTTTTCTAGACGTTATTCCGAATCCAATAAGTACTCACTCATATTTTTACGAGCAGTAGTAAGAATTAACACCATTTTGAGTTTGTGAACTAAGACTATGTTAAGTTGACACAATAATTTATATTTTTATAGTAGAGCATTTAGGGTCATTTAGAAGCAATACCTATTTCATTATATTTTATATGATGAAGTTTTGCACCCTCTGTATATAAAAATTAACCAACTATCATAATTTTTGCGGTTTTTATTTAAATATTTGAGATTCAGGAAAAATGAAATATCAAAAATTTTTATAATTTAGGGGAAACCACTTTTTATGTGCCTTGCCCTCTGTAATAACTGCACCAAAAATTACTACCTTTTTAATTAATAATATAAATAATATATTTGAGAGTGCCTAATTTTAAGGTGATGTTGTGATAATAATAATATGATATAATTCCTTTTTACCCAGAATTAACTAGGCATGGCAATCCGCGCGCAAAATGTAGGAGCGTGCTCCGACTGATTAATTTTCATTCAATTTTGAACTTGTTTTATTTTCCTCACGTACACAAAAGACAATGACCAGTATAATCAATAAAAAGATCGAAAATTCCACTTAAATTTCATATGTAAAGAAACTAGAAAAAATAAAGAAAGAAACGATTTAAAAAAAAAGTCCGATTTTCGCATTCTTTCAAAATTATGGAAAGAACGAAAATCTTATTAAGTATACGTTTCAAGCTTTCCAATAATACTAAAAGTGAAGCAATATCACAATTTCTGAGATTCTTATTTACGGCTGATCATGATATTTTCGACATGTCCAGGAAAATGCTAAAAAGCAAAATGATCAAAGGCTCGGGAAAAGGTTTACAAAAATTAAAAGGAGGACTTTACGTCAACTTTTTTTAGTGTCTAAGTAATAAATAAAATATATTTTCCTCGGTCGGTTAGTTTACACTAAAAAATAAAATTAGTTCTATAACAGAGTAATTACTTATTTTTCAAAATACATTCATATATCGTACAGTTTGGCAAATTCAAAACGAGCTTTTATTGACGATGAGAAAATAACGCTCCAAAAAGTTTCCCCTAATTTCTATATTCATCAATCGAAAACGAACTTGATTGCAATCCAACAAACTAATAATTCAGTTTCCAAAGTTTTCTTACCAACTTTCAGCAGAAATGTTGTTATTGGGTGGCACGAACACTTACCTGAAAAAAAAAAGGAAATCAATAAGTATCAGGAAGAAATAAATTTTAAATTAGTATGACAAAAAACGGAGCTCGATTTCTTAACGAAAAATGACTTCAGCAGAAATTATTGAATGCCTAATATTAAGTCATCCCGTTATTGCCGTACTTAATCCTATGGTAGTTAGTTAACATGTTATGGGCTTATACTGATAATATTAATGATTTTTTTTTATTATAATCAATCTATATTCATATGGAATTATTTTCGGTCTTTACTAAACGCGGTAATGGCAAAAATAATTAGTAAAAATTCTACTGATTTGGGCCGAATTGGCCGAATATATTTTCTTAATGATGAATGTTCTTTCCTTGACAACAACAACTGTAACATAAGAATGGCTGTGGTCAATTATGGATGGATAATGGACGATACAAATGACGATTACAAAAACGACAGTTAGAAAAGACGACTTTTACATCTCTATGTCACATGATTGTTAGTGTTCTGCTACAGCAGATTATGCAATTAGTGCACGATATTTAAGCTTAATGTATTCGGATTGCAAGTAATATATTTGCTTAATTATAGAGAAATTTAAACAAAAACTGAAAAATGGATATGTTTTTTAAAATAGCAAACGTTTTAACTGCTAGATGACTAGATTTACAATTTATAAATACCACTTGCATTAAGTAAATTAACACATGAAACATTTCTGTAGAATTATTATCTTCGACTCCTTGAAACAAATTGTACCCTGGCGGCAAAATATTTTTTTGCCGTCTGTATTATACTATAGAAACATATTCAGTGACTTATCTAACTTCAAAACTCACACACGCTTAATAATGGAAGATAAACGACCCACAATTGCATCGCAAAGACGACACTTTATCAGGTGCGCGAACTAAGGCAGCCACGCCATTTGTCATATTGCGTGTGTGTTAAATCATCTTAAATCATCGAAATATACCTGCGCCGCACAGTAGTCAGTTTGATTCATCTGGCTAGGAAAAATTCAAAAAATAAAAATATTTAAAAAAATTTATTACTGTATGAAATAGCTTTAATATGCATGCACTGAGCTTAAAGTAAAACAATTTGGTCAATAACTGCACTTAGAATCATGCATTGAGCTGTTAAACAGCAAGTTTGACTTAGGCGGCCATGGTAAGTATATTAAACTGTCAGAATTACGTAATGTTTTATCGATTGTTTAATGCACGTCACGTGGAGTTTTTTGTGATTAAAAGTTTAAAATGGGTAAGTAAAACTTAAGTTTTAATAAAATTTTCAGAATATTTGATTTCTGTATTTTAGTAGAAGCATCTATGTTTATATTTGTCGTTTTTGTTAGATAATACTACGGATTTTTAGATTTAAAACTCCATACACTCTGATATTGGCGTGTATTTGTTAAACTGATATAACTGTGTTTTAATGTATATATTATTCTTTTATTCTCTAAAAAATTAGCTGCAACAACCTGCAACAAATAGAAAAATATACAGTTTATTTAATATCATGCACTCTAAGCAACCCCGACACTCCAAATCATTTGGTTCTATTTCACTCGCTTTATTTAAACTTATAAACCTAAACTTTGACATATATGCGTAATTCCTGCAGCGACATATTTTAAGTTATGAAAAATAAAATGGCGGATCTAATATGGCGACGGCTTTTTATTTTTAATCGATTTTATTTGGCTTTACAGAGCTTGGCTGTCTGTCTATCAAATCTTGCAATTAATTTTTTCCGTTAACCGAATATTATAATATTATTTAAAAACTTTAAGAGTGGGGGGTGGTTTAGACGTGTAAAGGGGTTAAAAAAATATTACTTTCAACAATTATTTTATCATTTATTGTTAATTTAATAAGTATGAAAATTTTTTCCTCAGTGTTTATTGTAATATGTAACGTGCATAATAGAATAAAAATAACCAAAAAATGAAATAAGTAGGTACCCTTGTTTCACTTACCCCCTCACCCCCAGCCAGCCCAATTAAAAATGTTTGATCACAACCCCCTACTTGTGACACCTTATTTGAAAGCTTGTAAAAAATGTTTTTTTAGTAGTACCTTTTATGGAACATAATTACGTTTTAAATTACGATAATAATAATAATAATTGCGTTCAATATTTTTGAATTTTAGTTGGGCAAGCTGGGATTGTGAAAGTATAGAGGTAATACAAGGGTGCTTATTTTTTTTTGGTTTTCACTTTCTAATATTCTAAAAAATACATATTTAAATTATTTTTATAATTATTAAAGTAAAAATTAATGATAAAATTGAAAATGACCATCCAAAGCTATCATTATTACAAGTAGGGTGTTGCCATTTAAGATTTTTAAGTTGGGGTAGCTGGGGGTGAGAGGGTAAGAGGAAACACATTTTTCATTTTATTATTTTGGTTCCCACTCCATATTATAGAAATCGTTTTCGGCAAATTTTAATTTTTTTTTTGTTCCCGAGTTATCACCATTGTAAGTTTTTAAATTTCACCCTGTATATTTTTTACTTAAGACACATCAAAATTAACACGCCGGAATAGTATAGAAAATTCATATTTTAAAATTGTTTACTAACTAGGTATTTTGTGTAAGAGTAGACGTTTTGTTTGTTTTTTTAGCGTTGGCGGATGGTGTACCTCGGCGTGTTCTTTTCAATATATGGAAAGAAGAGCCAAATCCAAAACAAAAGGTTCACAGAGTAATGAACCATTTGCGGGAAACCACAGACTTCCATAATTATTCGCAAGTTTGTCAGAGTCAAATTAAAAAGAAAGTAGATAACTTCTGTTCTATTTTAAAACAAAAATGGACTGTAAGTCATCGCAATGAAAAAATTTTTTTGAGATCTCATAGAGTATGGTTATTAGGAACACTTAATTTTAAAGCAGAAGACAATCGACGATCTGCTGGTCGACCTACTAAAACTTTTGAAGAATGCACAGAATCTGCAAAAAAAAAGAAGGTGTACCATCTTCTGCGTTCTTCCTCGAAACAAGAGCTTGCGTTAGCCACCAGCCTTAGTTTGTATGCGGATGGCAAAAGAGATGCTGCAGATATTGTAAAACAAGTATCTAATTCACCCACAAGAGCAACCCGCATAAAACATTACAAATTAAACAACAACAGAGAAAATTATCCCAAAAAAATGTCTCCTGATGCGGCTTTGGGACTCCTGGTAGACAACAAAATGACCAAGGAACAATATAATCGTATAAAACGAAATAGCAAGGAGTACCAGCAGACATATACCCTAATTATAATAAAATATTAGATGCAAAAAAAAGATGCTATCCTGCAGGAATCAAGACTGATGAAATTTCCGCAGAAGTTTCAATTCAATCAATTGTGGACCATACTGTAAATAGGTTGGCAACTGCACAAAAAGAAGTCCTATTTCAAATCGCTGAACGCCATAAAATTGTTTCTTTTAAAGCATGGTTCAAGTGGGGTTGCGATGGAGCTGCTGGTCAGAGCCGTTATAAACAACGGTTTGAAGATGAGGCAAATGTTGACTCTTATCTGTTTTCGATATCGATGGTTCCTTTAAAGATGAGTGTCAAAACCGACAAAAATAAAGAAATAATTGCCTTTCAAAATCCCTCGACATCATCAACAAACTACTGCCGGCCAATAAAAATCATCTTTAGACAAGAAAGAGAAGAATTTGTAATGCAACAAATAGAACATGTAAAACAACAAATCACTCATCTTGAACCATGCCTCATCAGAATTCAAGAAACAGTTTACCATTGTACATCAATTTTGTCGTTGACAATGATAGACGGCAAAATTTGCAGTTGGCTAGCTAAGGCCTCTTCCCAAAACTGCTATTTGTGTCACGCAAAACCAAGCCAAATGAACAATATTGAAGCCATGATAATCCAGCAGGTTGTGGAAGAAAATTTAGCGTTCGGTATTTCCAGTTTACACGCATGGATTAAATGCTTCGAGTGCCTCCTTCACATTTCTTACAGACTTGAGGTAAAGAAATGGTGTGTGAAGCAGGCTGATAAACCAAGAGTCGATGCAAGAAAAAAAATTATTCAAGAAAGATTTCGACAGGAGATGGGTCTTTTGGTGGATATGCCCAAACCCGGCTTTGGAACTACAAACGACGGGAATTCGGCAAGACAGTTCTTTAAAAATTCCGCTACATCTTCTGCAATAACTGGCATCGACGAAAATCTTATAAAAAGGTTCCACGTGATTCTTATTACCTTGGCTTGTGGACTAGAAATTGATTCTGAGAAATTTCAAGTATTTTGCCTAGATACAGCCAAGTTGTATGTGTCTCTGTACCCGTGGTATTATATGCCTCAGAGTATGCATAAAATCCTCATTCATGGTGGATTGATGGTCAAAAATTCAGTTCTATCAATAGGTCAGATATCAGAGGAGGCCCAGGAAGCCCGAAATAAGGATTCTAAATATTTTCGTGAACATCACTCTCGTAAGTTCAGTAGAACACAAGTCATGGAAGATATGATGCATAGTCTCTTGATATCATCGGATCCATATATCACTAGTTTAAGAAGTTTTAAAAAAAGGAACGTACAACCTTTACCTCAAGAAGTAGTTGGTATGTTAAAAACGCCCTTATTGCCGAACACAGAAAGCGACTCCAGCGAAGATGACAGCGATTAATAGTAAGTCGGTTTTATAGACATAGAGTGACTCAAAGCTTAAATGATGCAGTCGATATTAAAAGTAGCTAATGTTTGGCCAGAAAACATATTACTAAGAAGTTAAACTTTTAGAACCAAGTTGCTAATGACCCAAATTGGTGTATATTTGTCTCACCAGCAGCTTGGTTACAAAAGTTTGTTTTTTTAGTAATATTATGTTCTCTGGCCAAACATTAGCTACTTTTAATATCGACTGCATCATTCAAGCTGTGAGGCACTGTATACGTATAATTATTTGGTTGTTTTACATAAGGGGTATCAGTTGTTTATAATATTAAGTCGGTTTTAAAGACATGCAGTCTGATTTATTTAAACTGACTCGCGAAATTGCATTGGATGTTGCCAATGTTATGTGTGTTATGTTTTGTTGGTAATTGGTCATTTATGTTATTTTATTTAACAATTAAACACAAAAAACACAAATACACGATATACCTACTGATGCAATTTGAAATTTAACTCTATATTTTGCTTTTGAGTAGAAACATAAGTCAACATAATCCAGGATAAACTATAGAGTGTCGCGGCAAAAACCTTAATATGCCTGGATTTTTTTTCGCGGGTCTGTTTAAATTAGTCAGACTGTAACTACATTCACTCACTATAAGTTATTTCTCTGTTATTTGTTTATAATATATCTGGTATCTGACCAGTTGTTTATATTGTATTGTTGCATTTTTGAAATACTAAGTCGGTTTTCTAGACATACTATTCAGGGGTGTTCAATCAGGAACTACATCGACTGATTATGGGAAAACCTAAGGAAAAAACTAAAAACTATTTTTTAAAAATTGGTTAAATACTAGTATTATTGTGAAAAAAGTGTGGATTGCTTTATTTTTCGTATATCGAGCAACCCACGCTTTTTTCACAATAATACTAGTATTTTTAGTTCATTATTATTTTTAAGAATTATTTTTCCCTTTTTAGTTAGGGTACTTTAAAAGCGTGTTTTTTAGTTTTTTAAAATATATTTATTTTTCACTTTTTAGTTAAAAAATGTTACGAGAGCGTAAACATTATTGATTCATGAAAATAGGTAAAAAAATTCTACACAAAATGGTGAATGCATGATGATATTACAAACATACATACATACACATACAGGTGAAGCTAATATAAGCGTGTTAAAAACGAGTTTCACTTCCCTATCTAAGTTTAATGGCTATTTTAAACAACTTGGAAACTGTTGGGCTTAAGCTTAATGTACTTTATACAAATTGGCTTAGGTTTTAATCGAAAACCGTCAAGAAATACGGGGTGTTTTATTTTTAAAAATGAGACTTTATATTGTATTTTTTTTTAACACCCCGTATATTTAAAAATATATATTTTTTCGTGTCTCTCAAGACTATAGAGGTGTCAAGCACGGGGGTACCAAATGGACACCCTGTGTATATACATTACATTTTCCCATAATCGATCGTTACAATTCGTGGTGGTACACCCTGTATAGTGTATAGTTATGTCTTGGTTATTTGTTTTTTTTATATAAGAGTTTATTAATTGTTTTGTATTGTATTGTTACATTTGTGAAAATTAAAAAAAAAATATATTTTTTCTATGAGGGGTTGCGTTTTATTTAGTCCTAAAATGGGGTTCTGGTATATTTTTTCAATTAGGGATGATTTTCATGAGTCTAAAGTTACGACAAAATTCAAGTTGAGTTTATGGTAAAGAGACACCAAGGTTCTATAAATAATAATTCTAAATAATTTATTAATGTCATAAACAATTTTGTTTTGGTCATCATGGGGGTGGTTTAAAACGAATAAAATTATCTAACTATGAGGGTTGCAAAACCGCAAGTACTACGCTAAAGCATGCGACAACCTTCTTTTAACGTCTAAAAACACATTAGTACTTTTAAAAGCTCAGGATTTTATTTTATCATTTTTTTTGGAATGAGGGGTTGTTTTCACCCTTGAAAGTAAAAGCGCCCCTCGGCGCATTAAAGAAAATGTTCTAAGGTGTATTCCCTACGTATTCCTGTCTAAATCTCAAGCAAATTGTTTAAAGTGCCTGGAAATCATAGGTATTAACTTATTTTTATTTTGGCATACTGGAGTATGAATATGATTTTACATAGTGGCCTTACGCATTAAACTTTAACCATAGTATACACGCTATACCAATAAGATACATATTCATTAACACCCAAGATGACAAAATTTAAGAGAATATGTGGGTTTGGTGCCATTTTAATTCAATATATAATATTTCTCAGCCAGATCGTAAAAACTGACCACTGTGCGCCGCCGCGGCGCTTTAATTCTCCTGGGTTTTTAAATCAAGCGTCATTTATCTTTAGATGTTTTGGTGTGCTTTACAGTTGGCACACTGGCACTCATATGCACGACGTTTGATAATTAATACAGCTGACTATATTTAAGAAATTCTGCATGTAGTTGAAACACTTGGAAATTGTATTATTATAATTTAATGACCAGTCGATTAAAATATAATATATTTAAGTGGCTGTATATTTTACCCTCCTCATCACATCTGCATAAACTTGAAAGTAATTGCGCAATGCTTAAATATAAGAATAACTGAACTTCAGATTATAATACAGATCTGTAACAAAACAAAGAAGTAATTTTACGATAAGTCACTATGAAGAATAAAAAGAAACATCTATAAACAATAAAGAAAGAAAGACGGACTCGTTTATGAAAGAGCACAAGGTATCAATATTATTGTTTATTTACGCAAAGATGATATTGAAAAAAACAGAAAAATATTTCAGTTTATCAAAAATCAAATATTTTTTACACAGATAAGGGGTGGATTTTTGCCGACGTTACTGATTTTCAACATCTATAAAAGTAAGATTTATAATCATTATACCATTGACAATAACTTTTCAATGTCAATCACAACTGATGTTTAGGCGAGAGCTAATAAATGGGAGTTTTTCCTCTAATACTTTTTTAACTGCCTCAACGGTTACGGGACTCTTCTAATAATAATTGTAGTTAATGTTAAAAGCAACAAAGTGAGAATATAATAAAAAAATGGGTAAGTTGCCTTTACCCGGAACTTTCCTCGTTACGAATCTCTCCTTTTATTAGGAATAGTAAAGTGTGACTCAATTTATTTCCGCACATAGTCATTTAATAACATATAAATATAATTTTTCAAACATTTTTATTAGGCGTCATTTTGTTCCACCATATTGGATTCCTATCAACATTTTACCAGTTTCTACCTATGCGCCACACTTGATTTTCGGGCATAATTTAAAATAAATTCAATAACTAGATTTTTACACTGATACTTTTTTTTCAGACGGTAATTTTGTTCCGTTTTGAGTTCGTACCACTATTTTACCAGTTTATCTCTATATCACACAATATGAAAATAATCTAATAAAGAAGTTTTCTATGTTGATTTTTCAAATATTTTATTAGGCCGCCATTTTGTTTTGTTATCTTGGATTTGTATCAAAATGTTATCGGTTCATTTCTATGTAACACTTGATTTTTGTGCACAATTTGAAGAAAAATTACTTTTTTAGTAATAATTTAAACATTTCACTAGACCGCCATTATGTTCGAACACATTGGATTTTTAAAAAATTGTAACGAGCTCCTCATGTGACCTTAATTCTTGACCATAATTTGACGTCAATCGGAAAACTAGCTTTATGCGACAGGCACACACCGACACACAGACCGACGGAATTAAGAAACGTGTTTTTTGTCATCAAGGGACACTAAAACGTAAAGATGTAAACAGTTGCGAAGGTGATTTTTCTTACGATTACAAATATTTTATTTGGCCGCCATTTTCGTCCGTCGTATTGATTTTACATCACCTTTTACCAATTCGTCTCTATATCACATTTAATTTTTGCCCAAAAATGACCAATCAATAGTTTTTTTTAGGCTGATATTTTATTGTGGAGCCATTTTGTTTCACCATCTTTGATCGTACCAACATTTTATCAGTTTATTCCTACGTAATAATTAATGTTTGTGCAAAATTTGAGTAAACTGGATAAGTAGTGTTTTAGTAATAATTTAGTTTAACGTTTTACTAGGTCGTCATTTTGTTCAACCATAATTGAATTTTTACCAAAATGTTACCGGGTATGCCGCGATCAGAGAGACAGACTCATGGAATTATGAAAATATGTTTTTTGGCATCTATACTTCCGCTTTAGGAGGGAAGTAAACGGTAAATTAACCAAATTTATTTAATCAGTTATATTTTTAAAAGTTGTTCGGTTTGAGGCTCTTTTAGGACAAGCACCAAACAAGTAAATTTCCAGATTCTTTTTGTCTAATGAAAAACTGTTCTTTATTAAAGAATTTTGAATAATCACATCTCTGATGCCCGTTTAAGGAAATCATATCGGATGCCTTACAACTTACGCTCGATAGTTGGCATAACAACTGTGGACCCTCGATCGTATTTGGCAATGCCAATTGTACATTTGTGACGTTAAAACATTTAAAATATCGTAAGAATTAATATAGATGTAACAAATTAAACAGGCGTTGTTTGTAACTGATATTTTCTTTATAATTTATGCTTTGGCTTTGGAGTTTGAATGCCAATATGAAAATAGGCAAGTATTAAACGATTGACTAATGGCAGTTGCCTACTCTTTTTTTAGTCGACAGAACTTGGTTCGACGCCATTGATCACGATTGGAGATGGTCCAATGTGATTACCTCCATAGATAGATTTACTTTTGTTGTTAATTGCTTTTGTTTCTTATATTATAATAATTAGCGTCTTGTTGCTATTACAGGGTTGAATTCAATTTAAATAAAATGTATCCCATGTGTCAATTAATTAAGAAAAATAACAACTATGGCCCACAGTTTAGAAATAAAATATAGACCTAGTCCTCGTCTTTCGAAATAATGTGTTACCAATTACTTGTTTGGTAAAAATTATTTATAAAGAATATTAAAAATGCACAAGTCACAGATTGAGAAAGTAGTTCTTGGCACTCAGCCAAATATTTATCCAACCAAGTTCCCAATTCCCATGTTCACTTTGCGGGAAAGCTAGTTGACACCACAAAATGATTATTCGCCGTTTCCCGTTATTACACCAGACCGCGATCATGTAGAGCATATGTTTCCCATCCCGACAATGTTTATGTCCCGCCATCTCATTTACATCTGCGGCCGCTATGTTTATTTTTCAATTAATTAACCAGTGTCATTTACACGCTATCACTTCCATTATATAGACCTACGCCTCAATCATTTTCCCGAAATAATACGTTCATAAGTGTCTTGCACTGTGTGAGAAGTAACTTTTTTGTGGTTAGTTTATCATCTGTATATATCATTAAAATGCCTGGAACATAAAACTGGAAACATTTAATTATAAAACTTCTACTTAAAACAATGAACCTATTATTATTAACAATATGGGTGTATTGTTTTCACAAAAAAATGCCAAAAGTGGTGGGTTAAATGCGTAGACAACCGCCACGTGCGGCTAAGGTTTTAGAAATTAAAGTTTACGTGCCCATTGTCAGGTAGATCATTTATTATACCTTTAAATACATACAGTATATAACGTTATATATTTCTATAAAAACTGTTATGCGCTCAAGGCACTGCAGAGCTTACGCTTGGGAGAGGTCTTTGTTATTGATGTATTTCGAAAAATTATCCATTATTTTGCATGTGGGAAAAGTTGTTATATCCGTATAAGATTTTATAATGTCGCGTCTATTTTACAAATAATGACTAGAATGATAAAAAAATAAAATTATATTGAGGGCCAACTTGCCTAAGGTTTTTTGACACATCATGGTCACTTTATTTTTTAAATAATTTGCTACCTTCAGAGATTTATAAAAATTGTTGAGCTTGCCAATCTAAGCAAGAGCGAGTGGAAGATCGAATAATACGAAGTAAAAAAATATGCATAATAGTAATTGCCCCATCACATTTCGCAAAGTCGGTGCAACGATTGGCGACAATTTTATTCATCGCAATAAAAATTCGCCTTTGAGAATTTGGCCCAAATTTCTGTCGCTACCTCCTGGGATACTAGTGTATGATTTAATTTTTTTAAATTAATTTAATATATAGCCCCCTCTGCGTTGTGCGTAATAAGTGCCGTCATAGTAATGTGTTCTTCATGTTACTTGCTTATAATACGATTATTTTAAAAAATGCATAAACACATGTTTATAATTCATTCTGTTACATTTTCTTTTTAAAAGAAAAAATACACTGGCATTTTTAAGTTTTCCTTTTCTTCCCTGAATCAACGTAAAAATCCGGAATCTAGGAATGCTAAGCTATGGGAGGCATAAACTACATGTATGCTGCGACTGCCTTGTCCTAGTTTATAAAAAAGAAACGAAAAAATTCTAAGATGTACCCATTGAAATTAATTTTATTACATGCAGTCGGATTTAACGTCCACATTTGGCAGATGCTTCAAAGGATATTTATTACATCTAACTTCTTCCTAATTTAGTGCAAAGTAATAAAATCCATATCCACATAAATCCAGTACCATCAGATATATAAATAAAATATAAAAACATTCTGTTTTATTATATTTTGCTTTAAAATATATGGCCCAAATTATTATAAAGGATAAAAATAAAAATAGTGTTTAATCAATACTAGACTAGCATGCATGTGTCCCATATCCACCTGTCTGTCACTGTAAGCCTGGTTCTAAACCCATCATCCTCTACTTTCAAGGGAACGAACGGGGCGTATAAGGGTGTTGCTCCCTAATGGGCGGCTTTGGGACATAGGGCAAATATCGACTGCGCTCGAGGCGACAACAACAATATTCTAACGCAACTGGATTGACACGTTCAACGCCGGGATGCGCTTGGGAAAACACATTGTTTGTTCAAGCAATAATAATAAGTGTCGCGAAAATAATTCTGTAAAAATGCACAAAGGAAATTACACTTTTATAAATTGTAAATTGATAACTGCTGGTATTCTATTTATTGAATTAATATATTAATCTGGGAATATATATTGTTCTTATTAAAAAAAGTCATTTTTGCTAACAAATAAGCTTAAATATTGGCAAGATCTTCAAGGCTTTAAAACTATATGTATTAATTACTTTGATTGCAGTCCTTGTTTCAAAAATATCACATTCTTTCTGGGCATTTAGTCTACAGAACACATGACCAATTCCAGAAAATTTCATGTAATTTTGAATTTTTATATGAAATCAGCGTTGTCATATCTTCTACTTCTAAATTTCTGTTATAACTTTTGTTTTTTTAAATAAGCCACTCTATATTTGTATGCTTATTTTGATTTATTATGACAAAAGACAACCTTCGTATATCATGTTATAACATGATAACGGATGACATATGGTTGTACTTAGAATGTCAAAACAAATATAAATATGAAAACATAGATAGAGTATCCCACTTACAAAATGAGAAATTAGTAACAAAAAAATGCAAAATTAAGTCTTATTTCTTATGACCAACCAAATTATCATTTTATAATCTTGATAAACAAGAGTTATTAGAGTGAGCCACTTATTTGTGGCACCTGGTATAGAAAATATATACCCCTAAGCATAAATAATTTTATTAATACAAAAAACAATATATTACTGATTTATAAAGACAATGCAAAACTTTTTTTCTTTTTCTTTGCGTACTTTTTTTTGCGAAAGAGTTAATAAGTAATTTTCGCAAATTTTTTAAAATTACTACAATAAAATATCGTTTTTTTTAATCTATGAGCAGACCACGAAGGCCGAAGGTCTAAGTGTATATGGTATGGCGAAGCTGGTACCGAGCGAAGAGAGAAGTGAAGAGGGGGATTAAAGTAGAGTTTGCGACGAATTGTTTTGCAAAAAGCTCAGCTGTTGCTTTAGACCTGGGGACGATTTCATCACCAGAATTTAAGGATGGAAAGGAACTTTTGCAAAAGTTTTGATTGCTTGCTGGCAAGCGAACAAAAGATTTGCTACCATTGGCAAAAAAGAACTCTGCCTTTCCTGAAGTGTGGTTCTTAAGAAAAGTGTTATGACTACGGAATTTCTCTAGTCTGGAATTCTTGCAGGATTTTGAAAACCAAAGTTTATTGTTGAGGTTTTAAAGTCTTAATAGAATGTGATTACATCCGAGATTTATGAACAAATTTCGGAAGGATCGCTGGAAGAAAAAGACACATTTCACACATTTTTGTTATTAAAGTTACCCTATATACATAGAAGAAAATCCGCATTTAAATTTGTACACATTTATTTACAGATTGTGGAGATATTTATGTCAGTTGTTAACTCTACAGAAATAATATTTTATCACTTAATTGTAGAGATAAATCGTGAAACAAATTGCCAACTTCTATGTAAAATTATATTATTATCTACTACATAAAATGTTATTTCACATATTGAAAAAAATTGTATGGATCTACTCAATATTTTTTACCAATTTGCTTGACAAATCTCTACAAAAATTACAAATATAAAATAGTCGAGAACCATGTTGCCGGTTTATACAACCTTATGAAACAGATATATAACAAGGTACAAAAAAGCAATAAAAATTGCGTAGCTCATTTTTATATAAATCTCAGAAGGCCTTGTCCATACTTCCTATGTAGGTGCTGCACTATTACGGGTTAATCGCTTAAAATAATTACCTTTTATTTTAATAATTTCGTAAATTTCGGAAAAAAAATTAAAATCAACTTGGCAACAACGCAAAAAAACGTCTATTGAATACAATATGACTCTCATATCTGATTGGGTGAGTTGTCCCTATTAGAGATTTTGTGGTTTTCCGGGAAAGAAGCCGAAGCCGCTTTGGTGATACAAACCGTCTAGTTATTTTGATTTAGGAGTATGAGATTACGGTGAATTGTGACGGTAATATGTTTTTAAACTCCTACCATAAAATGGAGAAAGTAATTACGTAGTAAAACTGCAACAGGTGTAGACGTTTAGTGTTTATGAGTGATTTAATCCTAATATATGGCAAAAAAGTGAAAAATAAAACAAAGAACAGTGTTCAGTGAAGAAATAAAGCGTTTTTACATGCTAGTAACTAAAAGAATTTCATAAAATCTAAAAAATTTGAACAAATAATGTGTAATTGTTTACATGCGTAGCCTGCCAAAACCGACAGTGTTGCCAAGTGAACATGCAGGAAATAGAGACTTGTAATATTTGCCGGAAAAAAGTACTGGATACTCATGAGGGATTATTATGTAAAAAATGTTTTGTATGGAAACATAGAGCATGCGTTGGTATGACTCAAAGGGCATACCAACAGGTAAACAAATCTTCACGCCCATGGTTCTGTGATACGTGTAAGAAGGAAGAGGAAACAAAAAATAATCAAAAGCAAACAAAAACACAGGAATGTACTTTGGCGGATATTATGGCCAAACTTGAAGATATGGACAGGAAGTATGACATTCTTCTTACAAAATATAATGAGCAAGCAGTCATTCATGATAAACTGCAAGAAGAAATAATGAAGATTAAAATACAATTTAATAGGCAAGAACAAGGCGCCCTTAAAAATAATATAATAGTTCAAGGAATTCCACAAGAGCCTAATGAAAATCTCTCTGAAATCGTTACGAAAATAGCGGAAAGGTTAGAAGTACAAATTAATAAAACGTTTTTAACGTATAGAGTGGGAAATACGGATCATACTAAAGAAATAAGTAAACCCATCAAAGTCATATTTGAGGAAGAGGCAACCAAAATAAAGATACTTAAATCAAAAAAGAAATTTGATCTCCAGAGTAAGGACTTGGGTTTTAGAGGAAACAACAAGATTTATTTGAACCATGACCTAACAAAAACAAGCTTGGAACTTTATAAGGCAGCAAAAGAATACAGAAAAAAATTGGATTATAAGTTTCTATGGGTTAGCAATGGAAATATTCTCCTGAGGAAATCGGAAGATAGTAAAGTGATATTATTGCAAAATATGGAGCAGCTAAAAAATTAGAAAGGCCTCGAAGTAAAATACATATTGCATATGCTAATGTACAAAGTTTAAGAAATAAGTTGGGAGAGATTCAGTGTTTTGTGTTGAACCAGGACTGCGACGTGCTAGTTCTAGTAGAGACATGGCTTGATGAAAGGGAGACGTTTCTATATAAATTGGAAAATTATCAGGTGTTACACTGCTGCAGAGAAGGCAGGGGAGGTGGAGCTTCTATCTATGTGAAAGAGGGAATTAAGGTACAAGAAGTGGAGAAATCTGCAAAAAATGACTCTATTAACTGGATAACTGTTACCTTAGGTGAAAATATGTTAAAACTAAGTGCAATGTATAGACCTCCATCATATTCAAGTACTGAATTTTTAGAACATTTTGAAGATTGGCTCTCTAAATATCGTACAAAGCATGTGATAGTAGGTGATCTAAATTTGAATTTATTGGATGAAAGGGCTAGTCAGATTGTAAAATATAAAAACTTGTTAGCACTGAATAATTTTAAAATACACAATACAATTAGTGATGATCAGGCTACTCGTACTACATTACATTCAAAAAGTATTATAGATCAGGTTATAACAACTAATAACATTAATATATGTGATTCTGTTAGGGTTGAGGATGCATCACTATCAGATCATAGGCTGATAACATTCTCAATAAAAGAAAATTTAAGAACATACAAACCTAAAGTTACTCATGAAATTAAAACTATAATTTTAGGAAATTTCAAAATACATTTAATCAGATCATAAAAAATGAAAATATTGAGTCATTCCAAGATCTCATTAATATAATAAAAGAATGTAAAAAAAATCTGAATACACAAAATTTATCAGAATACGTAGAAATAATGAATGGATTAATGCTGAGCTTCTCGATTTGATAAAACAAAGAGATAAATTATATAAAATTAAAAAAAAGAACCCTCAAAATCTCCAGCTGGAGCTAGATTTTAAGGCAATAAAAAACAAAATAAATAATATGATAACATCCTTAAAAAACAATTTTTTTAGAACTAAGTGGATTTTTTAAAGATAAGGATGTAGGAACTCATATTAATACCTTAATAATTAATGGTAATAAAATCGATAAAATCAATGACATTGTAGGGCACTTAAATAAACATTTTTCAGAGCTAGGGAAGTCCATTGCGCTAGAACTAAATGATGAAATTCAAGCATTAGGCTATGTCCCTGATTTTGAAGATATATTTTGTGAAAATAGTATATTTATAGAGACAACTAATGAACAAGAGATTGGTGAAACCATATCTGAGCTAAAACAAAACTCTGCTACAGGACATGATGAAGTGACGGTGAGGGACATAATAAACCTAAAAAATGACATTACAAAAATTCTAACAACCCTAGTTAATAATATCCTAAGAACTGGTATATTTCCAGAAGAATTGAAAATCAGTAAAATATGTCCAATTTTTAAATCTGGGAGTCAAGATTGCATGAACAACTATAGGCCCGTTTCAGTCATAAGCGTTTTTTCAAAAATTATAGAAAAAATAATTAGAAAAAATAATTAAAAAAAGGGTTACCAAGTTTATAAATAAATATATTGAAGTTGATCGGTTTCAGTATGGTTTTATCAAACATAGTAGTACACTTAGCGCAACCATGGACTTTGTCGACTGTATATCTCGATCATTGGATGAGGGTCTTATAGTAGTGGCGGTATTTATTGACCTGCGAAAAGCATTTGATGTCGTCAGCACTGAAATATATTGAGAAAGTTAAGGCATATGGGTTTCAGGGGAACTATGCACAATCTAATAAAGTCATATTTAATAGGTAGAAAGCAATATGTTAGGCTAGGTGATGTTTGTAGTAATATATGCTTTACTGAGTATGGAGTGCCTCAGGGTTCGGTTCTGGGACCCCTATTGTACATATTATATGTGTTGAATCTGAGATGTGTAGGACTTAAAGCAAAGTATTTCACTTTTGCTGATGATACGGTCTTGATCTATACAGGTGGGAGGGAAGGGACATTAAATGATACTGTAAACAGTGACCTAAACCTTTATTTGAATTGGTTATATTAAAATAGACTCAAAATAAACATTGACAAAACAAATTTTATTATCTTTAAGCAAAAAAATAAACATATACAAAATCTTACTATACAAATAAATAACATAAAAATAAATGAAGTACAACACATAAATTATTTGGGCCTTCAAATTGATAATAACCTAAATTGGGCCAATCACATTGATCACATATCTTCAAAAATAATTTCCATGGTTCCAATTATATTCAGGTGCAGAAACTATCTTACCAATAAAACTAAGCACAGTATCTACAATGCCTTCTTTCTGTCACATTTCAGATATTTATTGCCAATATGGGGGTCGTGTTGTAAAACCAACTTTGACTCAGCCCAGATTCTTCAGAACAAGGTTCTGAAAATGTTATTTAAGTATGACAGATTAACTAACACAGATAGATTGTATAATGAACTTTGCATCCCTAGACTTAGTATTGTATTAGAATTAGAACAAATTAAAATTATGTTTAAAATATTAAATAAAAGGCAAATGTCAAATATTAATATTGTAATGTCCAATAATATACATAGTCATGATACTAGATCTCAAAATAATATATATCAATTATATTCTAGAACTAATATAGGCTTAAATAATCCTTATATTTTATCTTCTAAAGCATTCAACAAGGTACCAGAAAACATAAGAAATATTCAAAATTATAGGTTATTTGTTAAACATATTAAAGTATATTTAGGTATTAAGTGAATCTCTTTAATGTATTCAACACTAGTCATAGGTATTCTCGAGGCCAGAGCTTTTAGGCACTGATCAGAGAATTGTAAATTGTATGTATATAAAGAGTTAGTGAAATAAATAATTGTTTTCAAAAAAAAAAAATTAGCATTTCAAGAGTTTGTGAAAACTCTCAAAGGTAAGAGTAAAACTTCTTTTAAATGTGTATGTAAATGTACTAAAACTTTTACATGATAATCATTAAAAAGTTGATTTTCACTTAAAATCAGGATTAGACATATTATATAAGTATCTTTAGAAGTGTAGCAAATTAATATGTCTATGTATTATTTCAGAATAGGTTATTCTGATTGTAAAATCGGCTTTTTTATCATACCGAGTGCGGAGGGTTCACAGTAATTAGGATTTTCGTTTCCAAAAAATTTGAGGAATGTTGAAAATGGGAATCCCAAATTAGTCTAACCTGATTATACACAATTTCTAAGTGGAGCTTTAGACCATATGGCAAAAATCGACAGTCAAAACGAGTAAATTTAACCCTTTTAGAATGTTTAAGGACGCCCCTGACTTCGGAGATTTTTCGTGTCTCGGTCCTTCCCTATTAATTAAGGACTTCACAGCACAAAATACATCTTGTATCTGGGTTACAGTAACGAAACAGGGATTTAAATATTTCATCGAAATACTTCGTTATAGGTAAAACGTAGATGTTCGTCCTCCGTTCCAGTGATTCCTGATAAAAGTTATGTGTGTTATAGATATTGATTTCGTGTTTGTGTCCTTAAGTTACTTATTCCACTGGCTAGTATTGCGCTAATAAATTACTATGATGATTTGAGAGATGGATGCCTTATTGTTAGACAAATCAGTTGTCGGCGAAGTAATTATTCCATACCAGTATAAGTATTTTTGTGCGGGTCTATCATTTTAGTAAACATATGCACTTTCAAACCTACAAGAAAATTTAAGTCTCAGTATAAACTTATTGGTTTTAGTTCATAGGAAACAAAAATATATCAATAAAAAAACCAACTTAACTAGTAGAACAAAAAAACTCAAATTCGCTAAGCATTGTTTCAATTAAATTAAAATAGAAACATATTAAGAACTACCACAACTTTCAAAACGTGATATGCTCTTTTATTAAAATCTTAGAACTAACAAAGTCACACGTAGAGGCACTTCAACAGGAAATTTACGAGGAATTTCGGTCTCATGACGCGACATCTGCGCGAGATAAATTTCCTGCTTTATCCTGTTAAAGGCTAATGCCTTGAAGAAGCCTTATTTTATTATATAATGAGAACAGTCATTTTTGAAATACATTTTGCAAATTCAAAGAAAAGAGAAGAGAGAAACGTTATCAAATAAGCTCGCAAGAAGATACATTTCCCATTATTTCAACAGATTCTTTTCTTATAAATGGTAAAAACAAACTATTTTTTTTAATAAATACCTGAAGTTAATTTTGATAATAAATTATCCAACACTGATTTTATGGTTTTTTAAAATGTAGGGTTTTTACTTTTAATTTCCCCCATTCCAATCGCGACTTGGTCAGTTAAAATATTAGGAAACCCCGGCAAAAGATCTAACTACATCTTTGTTCCAAGAAAAATCATACCGCCAAAGTGTCTCACTTTAACAATCGAGCAGACATTCATTGAATTCCTCTTGTTTATCAACTACTTGGCTGCTAAAAAAATTCACTTCACCGGTGGGCCTGAAGCTAGATATTTATCCCAGGAAGCGGCACGTTCACGCCCTCCGCAACATTTAATGAAATTATAACAAGGATAAAAAATATATAAATATTTTTCCCAGCTATGTTATCATATTCTAAATCTTCTAAAAAAAACTGACATAAATTAAATTCGTAATTCAAATCTGAAAATTATATTTTTTCCTGAACTAATCTTTTATTGAACCGACTAAATCTGTCATGATTCATAAGAGAGCATCTAAAATGTTTCATGCTCCAATTAAGGCCATCTCTCACTTTAGCAGCATCGAGCAGCGCAGCGCAGTATTTTTATACTGCTCCCATTTAAGCGGCATTTGGCAGCAGAATTGCCCGACAAATTCCTTAATACCGATCATTTTCTTTCACCGGACCACATGCTTCATTTCGGGGAGGCGTGCTCTATCACTGCATGCTACAAGTGCCGGAATACTTAGCCAATTGGTGCTCGCCAACTGGAAAAAAAAAGGCGAAAACCTACGGTGTCGTATCAAATGCGGTCGTGTTATTTGCAGTCATTGCACTATTAGTTATCACTTGGGGTTGGTGCAGGTTATTTTTTTGAATTTCATAATATAATCTAGATAAGGGGTGTCAGATGCGGTTAATTAATTGTATAGATATTTTGCCATGTGTCGGTACGTGCCGGAGCGCGCGAAGGAAAGAAGATTGATACACTAGGCGAATAGGTATCAGGTTAGCTGTCGATTTTGCTCCTAAACACGATATAAAAAAACTACCTTTAATAGAAGTCTTAATGTATACAGATTTTCCCGACTGTATACTTTTTTAGCTTTTTTTAACGGAGTATCTTGTAAATTTTATCAAACCTTAATTGTTCATTTAATTGTCTATCAAAAATGTATACGATGACCTATGTCTATTGTATGTTTTCAAGGTAATAACTAATTAGAATTCATTTAAAATAACAACTTTCTGACTAAATGTTCCCAAACTGAAGATATTTCGATTTAACGTACGGGCATTCCTTACAATTTTACTCTTAAAATAAAAACCCATTGGACCCTTTCTAAATTTCCAATACAAATTCCCGCAACATTTATATCCAAAAAATTTTATGCAGAATGTATCGAAGCCTCAGTCTAGCTCTCCTTATTTTCCTGATATGTCCCAAGTACATGATATGTAAAAGTACTTATGTAATAAACATTTATTACCTGAATATATTGATAGGTCAGGATTATTTGGAAAATAAATTTCAAATGTCGGAGTTGTTTGCTTGATTGTTATGATAAAATCCCCGGCAAATATAATACACCCTCTTAAAAATAGCTTTGCAGATTAACGTACGTTGCTCAATGTAACATGAAAAATGTCCAAACGGGCATGTAGGGTGTGTACAAGGAATTTGTTTTTTTTTTTAATTTGATGCCTGTCAATATTGATGTATTCTGGTATGCACTTAATACTAGTTCTTAATTTTAGTTTCAATCGCTCTTAATGTAGCAGGTATTAAGTTTTTATCTTTTTTATCCTCTATTACCACCTCTAGAAGTAATGCAAGGTTTGCATAGATTTTCGATGAGATCAGGTGGAGAGTTGGCAGGCCAAAGTAACCTTCAAAGACCTTTAGATTCCAGTAGCTCCTCATACGGTACTGAAGTTTGCAGAACAGTATAATACAAATTCAGACTTGGAATTACCCACTATGAGATCAAAACATATATGATGACCTTGGTATAAGACTCGTTTATCAAAGGAGCTATTCGTTCCATGTGAAAATGTATTATGAACATTTAAGAAGAATCTGTCACGTAAACAAATTATTCCCCTAGAAAATGAGAAGGAATATAAATATGGTTCAGAAACAATCAAAGATAAGCAACAGAGCAGCTGTAAATTTTATATTTAATTAAAGCTCCCCTTAAGATAATACAGTTAAAATTATAATAGCTTACACAACACCGATTACCCAGTTACAATTAATTGCATATTTTATATTTCTTTCCCTATAGAATGTCTATGCAAACAAAGGTAAATACGGATATTTTCACAGGTCGACGCTCAGTTTTTCTGAATCTACTTATTAAATAAATGTATGATATATTAGCATTAGTCTCGTCAGATTATGTCAGAGATTTCTTCTAAAGTACTTACTACTTGACCACGGAGAGAAGAGCAAAACATCCAGAACGGACACAAATGGCCAGCGGAAAGCAGTATGGAACTGGCAGGGAACGTTACAGTAAATTTGGCGCAGCTGAATAATGGATTAATTTCGAGCTGACTAGGGGAAACAATAATCATGGAACACCTTTTGATAATGGATTCACCCAAAGAGGTTTAGGTTAACTTTTTCTTAACAATCGGTTTTCAATGAAGCTATTTTGATTGTCTCGACTATTTAGTATTAACTTAAACGTCACATTTAATCTTCACTGAAAAGGCGAATAAAAGAGAAATGATAGTTTGGAAATAATGGAGCTATTAAGTGTATAACGTTTTCTTAACAATCCGCCCGAAAATACAAATGTTAATCAAGGTAAATTTTTACACAGCTCTGTCAGTTTTTCTCCTCTAAAAGCTCTTAATAATAACAAAAACTACAAACATCCCGTTATAGGTAACATTCCTAAGGGATTTAAGCATTAGCACTATACCTTCTCAAAAAAAATGCCTTTAATTTTTCATGATTTCATTTAACAGTTTTAGAAGTATCTGCTCAAACCAAAGAATCTTCGTATGCAATTGTGATAACCAATAATAGTTCATCCTAACTATTGATGTTTAACTGTTATCTTAAATGCCCGCTGATAGATTCGAATAATTAAGCTAGGTAAGAAAACATCTTTAAACTGTAAATTTTAAATGAATCAGTGTTCATTTAATATTTGGATATAAGCGAAAAGCGTTGTTGTTCAGATTCCTAGAGATACTAGTTCTTAAAACTTATTTAGTTCAAGTCAAAATTATTTTTGTTATTGTATGTTTTACATAATTATATAAAGTGGATTAAAATGACCTATATTTGAAATTCCCTCATTTATCCACTTTTTTAAACAAGTGATAGTTATTATGTAGAAAACTAAACCCTAAAAACGTAAAAGGTACGTCTTCAAAACTCACTATTCGCACACGATCTACCTTGGAGCTAGTAGGTAACCTATTTTTAAAAGAAATCGTATAAAGCACTCGTTTCATAAGATATGACGTTGGCTAACACGTTTTATTAAAAAAAAATGGGTTTTGTAACGTCGAATTTCATACTGGAAACTTCTTTTGCTGTATTGGAATAGTGTAACTTGACCGAAACTATTTAAATCAAATTTCTAGTATGCAATTTTTGGAAGCTTTGTTTATATAAAAATATAAAATGATGTTACCAATTTCGCAAAAGAATAAAGAACTAGAAGGGAACTTGAAAGTTTCCCGCTTCTAAACTAGACTGAAAAATAAATCCTTTTCCTCAGATAATAGTTGCAAAGCGACGAGGTTATATCTTTTCTGTCGGCGGCGAAGCCTTATATTAATGGCTCCATATTCAGCTAGATTACTGCGGCTATTATGGCGACGTCACGTGGAAAGAGGTCGGACCGCTTTGTGTTGTGTATTTGTCGTCTTTTGTTCCTGCTAAATCCATTAAGTCCGCTAATAACAAAAATAGCAATGAAGAAAAGAAGTTTATTGAGTATCTGAAGATATGTATATCGTATCACAAAAAGATCTTACTAAGTTCGGACAAACATCAAAAAAACTGAAAACAAAATCAATTAAAAACGTAGTATTACGTTAACAGGGACACAATTTATATGTCGTCATAAATTAACTAACTAGAGTGAAGGCCTGAAAAATTCTCACGATATATCGGTATTATTTCAGACCTTCAAACTATACATCTACGTTATGTTAAAATTAAAAAGGAGACATATTTGTACATACAAAACTAAAAATCTACATCAAAATGTTATCCTTACATGTGAAATATGTATATATCCGTTTTTAATTTTAACATAAAGTGGATGTATAGTTATGGAACAAATAATAAGAATAAAAGTTAGTCGAGATATTATATCGAAGTATTTGGGTTTTATAATGATACTCTAATGAACGAAAAATTAGTTTCATAAATATGTTACACGCGCTTTGTCATGTGAACAGCGCAAGTAACTTAGACATAGACTCCTTGACATGTATTTCAGCTTCAACATTATAAATACCATTTGATGTATTTAGTTATTATCTAAAAACAGTGAAATAAAAGGAAGCAAAGCCATAAAACAAATCTTTTCCTCTTGCCATACAATAATTTTAGCGTCTAAAATATTTTTGTCTGGTTTGTACATGTCACACACAAATTTGATGATTTTCTATTCAGGGAAAGAAAAATAAACTATTTTCGAAAAAAGAAAATAAAAGGTTACAATTAAGTACGTACTATATTCCACCAGTAGTAACCTAATTTTATCTTAGTTTAAAATTGCAACGTTTAACATTCAATATGTAGTAGTATATATTAAAATCAGGTTGAGATGAGAGGGAGACTACAAATGTATCTTTAAATCCCTTCCTTTACCAATTTCAGAATATGTTATATAATTATTCAAAGAAACATGTTTTCTATAATGTATCAAAACGCTTGGTAATTGGTTGTGACGTCACGAAGTCAGTTATCTGTATCGATGGCCTCTTAAAAAATTAATAAGTAATATGTTTGACGTTTTCATTGCTTTCCTGTCGTGCATGCAATTTGTTTTATCCTTTAAATTTTTGTTTTGGAACAAGTAAACGTGTTGAATGTTTGTTTGTTCGATTTTTATTAATTTGAATCGATATTTTACGATTTTATATTATATCAGGCATTAAACATCCTAAGATAAGAGTTTATTTAATTTGTAGAGGTATGTGAATTGCCAAGGATGTGAAAGATTTGTTAAAATTAATATTAATTGTAGAGATTAGACGTTAGACGTTAAATAATAGTTTAAACTACTGACATTACAGTAGAATGTGTTGATGATTTTTATATTATTTATTACAGAAAGTTCTATGAATGCTGCAGGAGATATATCAAACTCCACAAAGAGTTAAAACTTCAGTTATACTGAATGAAAATATAGCTGACGTCTTTTTATAATTCTCAAACTCTATTTGGAGAGATACCGCGATCGACAGAATTCATAACATTCATCAAGCTCAAGATTGAGCTTATAAAGACATTTTTTCACTTTTTCGCAACTCAACAAAAATACTTAGTATGTCTAGTTTCATAAAAACCAAACCGTTACGTTTTTTAGATTTATTTCCAACTTAAATCGGTAGCAACGCTTATATCTACTAATAGACTGAAGAATACCAGCAGAATACAACTTGTAATCAAACCATTCGGTAGGACTCATGTTTCCTGACGTCGCGCGCAGATATAACCATCTATTCAAATTTTTACTGTTTTTAACATTGTTATAAGAAACTGCATTAACACGATATCTTATAGAAGTATATATTTGCTGCAAAGAGTGATTTTTAAGCAATAAAAAACACCTTATGAGCCCCATTGAAACGCTGTTAAAAGCTTGATTACGATTAACAAGGGTAATCAAATTTTACATTAGTAACGTAATTTTCTATTCGAAAATGTTCAAGATGTCTTGCAAATCAGTATACCTATTTGTCTACCGCTTAAATTACACCGTGCCGGTACATATTACTTTTTACATGACGTTACTTACAACTAAAAGTAATTTATATCTTACGAAGATCTCTCTAAATATCCATTTCTGTCAACCGTTAAGACAACATCGATGTGTCAAAAAAAGTTTCCATTTTCAACCTAAGAGAAGTTCCCTACAAACATTAAAACGTTTTGTTTTGTATAAATGTACTTACAACTTACACATGCATTATTTACTTGGTTTGTGGTGGTGGGTGTTACAGAAACGCCTCGTTATGTCAAAAATGAGATAAACGAGTAAGAAAACAGCAAGAGTAACGCGTGAACGGGGCTTCTAACTGACACGGAACGCGAAGAAGATATATGTCGTGAAAATAAACTGTCGACTTCTGTTATTCCAAAGAAAACACAGAACATGTAATTCTAGAGCCAAAAGTAAAAATAAGTCAGACAGACGAATTTCTACCGATGCTTTTTTTTTCAAGATCCAACATTTATTTGTTGAATAGACTTACAACTATTACCAACGTTAAAAAAATAAATATATAAAATTTACAGACCTACGTGATTAAATACCTGCTAATGCAGATTAATAATTTCTAATAAAAATATAAGTCATATGCTGTAATTTCTGGAGGTATTTTGTTAAAAATGTAGATACTAAAGCAGTTTGCACTTTTTCTGTATTAAGATAATCTAAAATTAGCTACAAAAATTTCATTGTTATGTCTTGTTTCATGATAAGAATGGTTGAGACTACGAGAAACTCCAATGGGAGCCAGCTTGACAAACTGCATTATTATTAAAAACTGATCTGCAAAAGTGGCTTTATTAAAAATATTTTTATAATTATTCATTTCTGTAGAACTAAATTCCGCTTTAAATCGGTTGCCTGCTCCCCACAAAGAATCATGAAAAATCTTTGAATATTATGAAACGCTATTACAGTATTTCAAAATAAAGTGCTTATTAGGAAAACAAACCCACCAGTGGCCCCGTGACATGTTCACGGCACGTCTACCAACATTTGACGGTCGCTTGACCAATAGCAAGCAGCTATCGAACCGTTAATAAGTGGCTTGACATAATATTTGCACCCTATATAACACATATTATTCTTTTTAGGCAAACTTTATATAAATGTATATTTCTCAATTGCAGTCCATGCTGCCTTTTTGGATTTTAAGCAAGTTTGAATCTTACCGTAATAAAGACCAGTAGAAAGGCACATTAATATACGATCAATTTTTTTCTCGAAAATAGCTTATCATGCCGAACATACACGAGGCAGCTTTCGTATAGTTTTAATAGGTAGTTCGAAACATAATCAATTTTGAAATAATTCACAGATATTAAACAATAAATTAAAATAATACGATCCGCGTTTTTTCTCTCAAATCACCCAATAATAATTATTAATAATATTGAAAAATATTTATAAAAGTTAAGTAAGGACAAATTATGTCTAGACTGTAGGATAGATAAAATAAAATATATGTACCAAAACTAAAAGATTTATAACAAGAACTCATTTCTTACGACAGTTTATATATTGCTTAATTCTTAATTTCACCTTATACGGTTGACCACCTTGAGGACTAACAATAACGATTAATATCAGTATTTATTAAGAGCAAAAATGAAGATATTTATTTTAAAGAAAACATGTATATCATACTCTAATGAATTGTCTATATCTTACAGAAAAAGTACGCCGTCTACCTTTCTTTAATTGAACTTCACACGATAAACAAGTTTATGAGAGGCCTTTCTTCAATCCACTTTTAACGACTGAACGGTAGACCTGTAAGTCTTTAATGTTACGTATTAAGTTTTAGTATATTTATTTCACGTGTCATATTTCTATCTGCGGGTAATTAAGGAAAAATATATATATATATATATATATATATATATATATATATATATATATATATATATATATATATATATATATATATATATATATATATATATATATATATATATATATATATATATATATATATATATATATATATATATATATATGTTCCCATTGTATAAGAAAAAGGTATAAAGTAAATGCTCGAAAAATTCAACCTTCCCAATATTAATTTCTGTAGGAACTGAATAATGGTCAAATACCACTAACAAAATAATAATTAATAAAATATGAAAATGTACATTACAAAAAAGCATTTTGGGAACTTTAAATAGAAACATGACCATAGCATATACTTCGAGAGGTTTTATTAATTTCAGTTCATCCTGGCCAACCAAATTTATAGTTTTAAAATGGCGGTCACTCGTTGAACGTAAATATCTGAGAAACAAAAATACTTCATAAAAGTCATAAAAGAAAAGTATTTATGTCTTAAGGGATCCTACATTAAAACGCCTTTATGATTGTGTGAAGTGTTACAGTTTCAGGGTGCCCGAAGTTTACTTTTCTTTTCATAAATAAAACATCGTGTAATTAGAAAAATATAGCATTTAGCGCATCAACCCATATTATGAATATTTCAAATAGAGATTGCGTTAGAACTACAATACTCGAATTTACTATTTACGGTTTGATTTTATTTCCAATTTATGATACTGAATAAAGTTGAGACGCCATATCTTCAGCAGAATGAAATGTATAAGATTGACTTAAATAGTACTCCTTTTAGTATAGAAACATGTAAATACAAGGTAAAACTGGTAAACCTGGTTATATTATACCTTTTCCAAATTAAAACCAATATATACTATAATGTTTATATGTAATTAATTTATTAAGCCTTTAATTAACATTCCTCAAATATGTTTAGGGACTTTGTCATAAATTCTAAATTCTGGAAAGGCTACGGTTGATAGACAGAGGCAAAATGTACGTGACTGATAAGCCCGCAAGCGAGCCGCTAATCACCTCCTAACTAAACCATACAGGAGTAACTCCTCAAACAGCTTTACAAACTTTAATTGGATTCAGAGTATCATAATTGTGTGGGAGCATGATTATTCTGTAACCAATTCACAATTATGGTTTTGTATGCAAATTCAGTTGTTAGTAAGTTTTAAAGGAGTAGGCCAATTTATTATTCTAGTGTGACATGGGTAAGTTAAACTCTGAACACCATGTATTGTTTAATGTTTCCTGAATATTTGTTCCTTTAATATATAAATACACATATAATAAAAATGAACTTTCGCACATCTTTATCAAATTTTCCTGACCGGTATAGATATTAGTAAGCAAAAATATATAATTTTTGCAGGTGCAAACCGGCCTACCAAAAGAATTTCTTTTGATTATGCCAGAGGGTAACCTCCTGTGATCATCATTTCAGTGCATTTACCCTTTACCTCAGGCAGGTTTATAGGTAGGGAGATCTAAAATGACTAATACATCGCTCGATATGACACAATCGAAAACGAATCTTAAATCTGGAATAGTACTACTTAGTTGGTGTACCACCTAGCGCCACCTATATGAGACTTCCGGGACTTCCGGCTGCAAACCGTCCATGCTTTGGAATTGCTTGAATTACCTATGGGTCTCGTAGTATTTTTACAATGTGTGTTTTATCTGCATAAAAAGGAGAAATAATCGGAAATTGTTATCGGTTGTATTATAATGCAGGTATAATGTATTATTAGGAAACAGGAAATATACTAAACTACCAACTCTTTTAAGTTCTTAGTGAAATAAATACAAAAATAAACCGACTGCTTTATATCAACGTGTGTTGAACAGTAACCAATAATAGGTGCTCAACCGTGTAAAAAACGCCACTACTTGTTTAAATTGTTTCAAAGTGTATACGTTTAAAACTTAAATGTGGTTCTTTTCTTAGACTAGAAGCAGATAAAAATCCAGAAAACTATTTAATGGAAGAACATTACTCTAATAGCAAAACAAAGATATACGAAGAATATATTAAGGCAGAAATAATAATAAACAATAATACAGCTTAACAGGTGTTTTAAACAAGAAAATGCTTTGTTTAGAAAAAGAACAAGCCTGATACCGAAGCTGAGTTGAATGATCAGATGAAAAAAATAAATAAACTAGATTATGAGTGGGTTTCGATTTAAAAATCAAGACATTCCAAAGTTGACAAACAATGTCCCAAACATCATCACAATAATCAAAATTTCAAAAAACAAATAAAAAATAGGTCGTACATATGTTAATGTCATAAAACAAAATAATGGATCTAATCGCCGGCCTATCGTATTTATTGACGTTTATCAATTATTAATGCTTGTTTTTCATGAATTTTAAGTAAAAAAAATAAAAATATTCCTTTTTCCATTTTATAAAAATATTAATAACTTTTGTGAAGTTAATATGTTGCCTTTACCAGTACAATAATTTACAAATATACCATTACTTTCTATGTGTTTTGAAAATAAAGTGTCCAATATTTTATTACAGAGGACAATTGACTGGAACAAACCGACATACGTACAGTTAATGGATCCAGATCATGAGTATGCGTATAATAGATATTTCAAAATTTCTTATAATTGTTTATAATATATTTAACATCTTAGTGTAAAATTATACCCAACCCATACAAAGTACAAGCAAAAGTGCAAATGATATCCTGCTGAAACGGTTTTGCCGCCGTGATTAGTCGCTTTAATTGGCAATCATTGTCGACCCGATTCGGCGATTGGGCGCCTGACCTTCGTAATTGGGATTAATTCCACGGCTTTGGACGAAATAATCAAGCTTTTAACTCAACGTCAATGGCAAATAAATCAGATCCGCTCCAAACCAATAACTGCCGTTTTTCGCTTCGCTCATGCCGGCTTGTCTGTCCTTGATGTGTCGGACATTTTATAACAATCACTTATCGATCTGGACAGTCAAATTTATTTTTTCAAAAATACAGAGACTAGAAGTCGAGAGTGTTTTTATTATTTTTAAGAATATGAATCGGTCTGGGACCGAAATGAAAATTTTTTTATCAACGTGACTTCTTAACTCATTTCACCACCTTTTTAGATACTTAAAGGTTTAAAACAAACGAAACAATATTTACCAACCTTTTCTGTTCTGACCTCAGTTGAAAAGAATTATACTTGCACTCAACCTAAAAATCTGACATGCAGCCCCTATTACTATTAACAATCTAGAGCTGGAGCCCTTGCTATTTCTATCATATTTAACTTTTAATGTAAGCTTTTCTTTTAAAGTAAAATAACTGAATTGGCGGCCTATCTACAATTCGCTCGCGCAACGCTATTGTAGGTCATTAACAAAGACGGAACTTTAGTTATAATGTTAATAAAGGCAATTATATTTGGGGTTAATATTACACAAATAAATCAAAGCATTTGGATCTACTGGACTCAATTCAGTTTCCCAATAACGCTTATTGTAAAGTAAAAAAGATATATCTTTACATATGTTTTTTTTAAGTCGGAAATTTTTAAAATTAAAGGAGTGCCAATCCCCATTTACTGATAAAATGTACCTCAGGAAATTTATAAAGCAAGCAATTTTTTTTATTGTAGCCCTTTTAGACCTCAATGTTTACATTGCCAGACACTCCACAAGTAAAGAAAAATGCAAAATAAGCATTTTTTTTCCGATATCTGCCAAAACATTATAGATAGCGCAAAATTAGATAAATAGAAAAAACGACAGACAGAATATCCTGCACAAAAGTGGTTGTATTGATTCATTTCTAAATATAATAGTTTCTGAGATAAATCGATCAGAATTTATAGTTAATTTTCTCTCCTGCCATCTCCTTTCAAGTTAAAAATCATTCAGATTAGAATTTGATTTCTTTTAACCATTTACACAAAGATGCTACTCAGTATAATGAATAAAAAGATCGTGAATCCCTGTCTAATGTCAGACCTGGATTGGGCGATTTAAAGAAAAAAAAAAGTTTAATTTTGACAATCGTGAAGGATATTTAAAATTATCATAAACTGGAACACTTCTAAGAAAAAGCCAAAAATCATTAATTCATTTCCGGTTTAGTCGGTAGTTCCGCAGTCTATGAATGTAACCCCTTATTTTTATTTCCACTCCGATAAAGCTTAAAATTCTCTAAAGGCTAGTTTTTAGATTTTTGAAATATGATAGAAAATGGCGGAATTATAGGAAATTGTTAGTACATTTTGCTTGCTTTTAGAAGTCCTAAAACTTAATTCAATTTTGATTCAGAATTGATTAATAGCATAACGAAGGAAAATAGCATTTAAAACCAAAGCTGTCTACATTTTCTTATTATAGAATTACTTTTTAGTATTATTTCTCAAAGAAAAAAAATTCGATTTTTTTTAGTGTTTGGGCCCATTTATTTTAAAAAGCACAATAGCAACAATATCTTTGCGTTTATTGGTAAAAACAGAATAGCTTTAGTAATTATTTTAAACATTTTTGAAAATGAACTATAAATAACTAATTATTTGCATATTTGATTTTAAAACACTAGTTCAAGTCTATTATGTTTGAGGGAGATAACAGAAAATCATCATATGTTGATTAGAATTGTCGAATAACCTGCCAAGAATCCAAGGAATATCAGTTCTCTCCTTAAGTTAAAATATCCACCAGTATCATTCAAGTAATTGACATTTCAAAATAATTTTTTTTAATTAAGCCTTCCTTAGATCTTTATTAAATAATATTTATGTCAAAGAATATTTACTACCATATGCAAATGACATTATTTTAGAAAAACCTTTTATACCCGATAAACATACAACGGCGTCCGATGCGGATGCAATCACCCAATGTGACGTCATCCGGGGAACAGATTTCAACAAACATCAATCTAGATTATAAAGGTAAAAAAGGACTTCTAGGTTATAATTATGTAAAAATACATAGGGCGTCATATTTTTGTTCCGTTCCAAAAAACTTTTAGATGTGTCAAAAAAATGTCATAAACGTAATTTCATAAAAATGTCCTTATAAATAAAAAATTGCGAATCGAATACTATTTCGTTGACAACCCGACACCAGTAATTCCGAAAAGAGCACTGTCAACGAATGATTTCATGCATTCTTTTTTTTTATTTATTTTTATATAATTAAGATCAAATTCAGAAACTTATTAAGGATGAAACGAAAGAGAATTAAAAAGAATATTAGAAAACTAACCTCCAGTAGGACTTTAAGGGGATAGCTGTTGTAAATAATAGACGAAAACAACCAGCCAAAAAAGATAAATACAAAGGAACCCAAAAGAATCAATAAAGAATTGCACAAATCCCATTAAAATTTAGCTAAATATTTTTGACAAAAAGAGTTAGCACAGAGTTTAACACTAGTAGTAAGTAGTATACGATGTGATAAGTTTAGATGCTACAACCTGGTAGTATTTTTTTTAAATAAAATGCCAATTTGTAATACTTTTTATGTATCATACCTATATTGTTTTGAAGATTGACTGAGAATTTGAAACGTTGAGTCTGTAAAATCCAAATAGTTCCATTTAAGGCTAAATGAACTGCACCTTCCTGTTTTAGATCTTATGGTTTTTATTATAGCAATATGGTAATCCTTATACCAACTTTTAACTAATCAGGAGTAAAAAATGTTTCTGATTTCAAAAAAGTTTTATGTCATCAAAATTGGAAACTAACGCTATCAAAAAGATCCTAATGTGCAATTCGTTTAGCCCTAATGCATATTTCAGAAAAAAAAATACATGCAAGGGCATTTTTACGCATGTTCTACCGGGTCATCGATTGGCATTTTATGTCCTTAAAGAAAACCGCGCTGCAGCTGCAATTTTTAAAAATGGCGGCGCTAAATCGGTTTAAGTTAAAGTAAAAATTGTCTAGCTTTATCTACTTATAGTGCCAGACTTTCACACGTCCTGCGTCGACTTAACTAACACTGTTTTAAAGAAAGACGTAGCCGGAACAGGAATTTGAAGGGGCCTAGTGCTGGCAAAAATATTTTTGTTTGTGATAGTGTACTGCTTATTTATAGATCTTTTTTGAAATATTTTATTGAACAATAATCTTTACATTATCCAGAGATAAATTTAACTTAAAAACTTTTAGCAGTTCACGAAACAGAAGTATAAGTAATCTTTACCTGTTTGT